>CM047507.1:27046545-27296545 GCA_026122265.1 Ammodytes dubius | reverse complement strand
AGTCTACCTTAAAGCCTGGTCGTTTTTTTCTTCTTCAATACCTTCGCTATGACTGAAGATACTGCACTATAGGGAAGAGTACAAGGGCCACGGAAGAGAAAAAAAAGCATTATGCTCTGTAAGAAAATAAATCAAAATTTTAAGATTAAAGGTGCTCCGAGGAACTTTCAGTTTGGGTTCATTCTCCTCTACGAGTTTAGGATTCCGTTGATTCCACAAAAGACAATCCACCAGAGAGGGTAAATAGATATATACTCTGCGATGTGGGCGAGGGAGAAGTGTGTGTGTGTGTGTGTGTGTTGTGTGTGTCTGTGAAAAAATAAATTTTGTCGGGCCATCTGTTTCCAGGTGTAGCAGATGGAGAGAAGGGATCTTGTGTTTGTCTGCCAGTAGCCAGATGGAGAGAGACATAGAGAAAGAGAGAGAGAGAGAGAACAAAAGAGAGAGAGGGACTGAGAGAGACAGAGAGAGAGAGAGAGAGAGGGAGAGAAAGCGAGAGAGATTGAGAGAGACAGAAAGAGAGAGAGAGACAGAAAGAGAGAGAGAGAGAGAGAGAGGGAGAGCCAGAGAGAGAGAGAGAGAGAGAGAGAGAGAAAGAAACCCACTTATCACTCGCTCACTGGCTATTGTGGTAAGAAGAGATTGAACCGTGCGATATAGTGAAGACTTGAGACCAAAAGCCACACAGAGATAGATGGATGTCAGGAACCAAAGCCAAGTGGTTATACGTGAAGTTTTTTTTTCTTGGTGTCGACAGTTATATTCCAAGAGACGAAATGGAACAATCTGCAGTGAGGATTGAACACTCACATTTCTTCCTTAAATTGCCTCAGAGCACGTTGGCAATATCACCTTTCAAACTGCTGTGGTGGAGTGGCTGCTATTTGGTCCGATAGCAGGAGACTGGTGGTTTGCTCAGTGTGTGTGTGTGTGTGTGTGTGTGTGTGTGTGGTGTGTGTGTGTGTGTGTGTGTGTGTGTGTATGTGTGTGTGCGTGTGTGTGTGTGAGAGATATAGAACATTTGGTGGTAGGATGGCCTAGAGGAAAGAGTGGCAGGCCAGTAACTAACCATCGGGTCGCTGGTTCGATCCCCGGCACCGGACAGGAGGGTGTTAGTAGTAAAAACTAGTGGTGGCTGCTAATACATCTACGTTGTGCACCGCTGTGTCCTTGAGCAAGACACTTAACCACGGACTGCTCCAGGGGCGCTGTACTATGGCTGACCCTGCATGCGCTCTGACCCCCTCCGAAATGTGGTCACTTGAGAGGGGGATATGCATACTTAATCATAGCTGATCATAAACACACACTTCTCTCTATGACATGTTCCCACAATATAGACAAAACAGGAGTGACATATACGACAACCAACTGTTTCCTGTTGTAGAGATGTTTTTGCCATATTAGCACAGCATTATTTATTCACATAAGCTTATTGAATATCTCTCACACAATTACACAGGCTCTGGGTAATCCAGGGTCTGCCGGTATGAGGGAGATTATTTGGCTGTGTAGTTTTTTGTTTGTATAGATGTTGATTCAGTGCTGGCCAGCAGCTGCTTTTCTGCTGTTTGTTTGGGTTTTATTTTGTGTTCCCGATAATAACATGTCTCACACCAACCCCCCGCAGCTGTGTTTTGCAGCTAATTAAAATGGCAATGTTTGATATAAGTTAGGGCAAACAGAACGCTGCGTATGTGCGAATGCTGCTGAGATATATTAATACGTTTTGTCCTCATTTCACAACAGTAGGTGTACTTTCTGCACAAAGCGTGACAAATGTAAGCCAGAAAAAGAAAGAAAAAAAAATAGCTTGTCAACTAATCCACCGCTGTGTGTGTGTTGTTGTGTGTTGTGTGTGTGTGTGGTGTGTGTGTTGTGTGTGTGTGTGTGTGGTTGTGTGTGTGTGTGTGTGTGTGTGTTGTGTGTGTGTGTGTTGTGTGTGTGTGTGTGTGTGTGTGTGTGTGTGTGGTGTGTGTGCGTGGTGTGCGCGTGCTGAGTTTCTAAGTAAGAATCAAGTGTATTGCCAATACGTTTTCACACACACAAGGAATTTTGCCTGGGTGAAATGGTGCCTGACCGTACATTAGGGAAGATAGGGAGTATCAACGCGGAGAAGGGAAGAAAGTCAACAGCAAAGTACTGCAATGTTTAAAAAATGAAATAGAATATTAGAGAGAAGTTTACAATATTGTATATATAATCATTTAAAACATATTATAAACTGTGTGTAAACAGTTATTCGGTGTGTGTGTGTGTGTGTGCAGGAGAGGGCTGCTGCATAATAGCTTTATTTTTGACGTCTTTTTGTTTTGACAGCTATTTAATCTGAAGAAGAAGAATAGTGGCTTTTCTCTTATCTCACACTCACACTGTTCCACGTCATTTTAAGTTCCTCGCACAGGTATTACCCTGCTCCGAGACACCACACACACACACACAAACACACACACCACACACACACACACACTCACACGTGCACTATTCTTCCTCCGTACCTCTTTCAAAAATGATTGCGCTTGAAGAACTCATCACCATCTGATTTCCATTGTCGGGACGTGAGACATGTGTTTTAAATTACACTATGTGTGCGGATGAGAGAGGTGTGTGTGTGTTGGTTGTGTGTGTGTTGTGTGTGTGTGTGTTGTTCGCTGATAGGGGGGAAAGCAATTTACGACAAGTAATTCAGACACATTAAAGGTTATCAGGTGTTTTTGCTTTGCGCCTTTATTAAGTGAGGAAGACGGTTCCTCAAATGTGTAAACAGAGGTAATATTGAGCAATGGTGGAAGTAATTGGTAACACTCGACATTCCCTCTCCACTCGTTGTGTGGTGTGTGTGTGTGTGTGTGTGTGTGTGTGTGTGTGTGTGTGTGTGTGTGTGTGTGTGTGTGGTGTGTTGTTGTTGAGTGTAGTGTGTGATGCCTGAAAAAAAGTTTTCTGCAGACTCTTAATGCTAGGAATCAATGCGGCGTAAATCCGGAGATGAAACGTGTTCCAAACAATGACAGACAAACTCATTCCTGTGTGTGTGTGTGTGTGTGTGTGTGTGTGTGTGTGTGTGTGTGTGTGTGTCAGTGTGTGTGAGTGAGTCAGTATGTGTGTGTGTGTGTGTGTGTGTGTTATGTATGAGTGAGTGAGTCAGTGTGTGTGGGTGTGACAAACTCCTTTAATGAAGCTAATTGCGCTATATTTCTGCCCCTATCCCCTTTAATGTGTTTGTATGAACAGACGGACCAGCTGTGAGATATTTCATCCACAATGCCTCACTCCGTCTTCAACAGAATACCAAACCCCGAGTGCGTCTGATCATTTCTTTCCATTTGTAAAAACCTGGTGATAATTAGAGTGTGTGTCCCGAGCCAAGGATCTGAAGAGTGGGAGAGAGAGAGAGGGTGGAAAGCACTTTGGCAGTATTGAGCAATATTTTGAATCAAGACTCTCGGTCACTCTCCCCTCTCTCTCTCTCTCTCTCTCTCGTCATCTCTCTCTCTCTCTCTCTCTCTCTCTCCCTCTGTCTGACTGTGTGTCTATTTTCAAGTATTTGGTTAGAGACCGTCTACGTTTTTTAGTACTAATACTATGCAAAGATGGAGAGATGTGGACACGTTTTAAGGGTGGTTTGGACTGTGAAGGCATCCTCCTTTTTTCTCTTTTAAAGACCTGCTGGATATTAGCTTTACAGATGTGTTGTATTAATTATGTCTAGTTTGTTGTTCTGTTTATTTGGAATATTTTTTGTTGTTGTCTGTGTTGGTTTTTGTTTGAATATGTAAATACATTGGTGTTTTAAAACTCAAACTGTCTCCTCCCCACCTCCTCCCCTCTCTCTTCTCTTCTCTTTCCTCTCTCTTTCCCTCTCTATCTCTTTCTCTCACCCTTCTCGACTTCTCTGTGATTTGTACACAGTTGCTTCCCACAAAAGTGTCACTTTGAGAGAGAGAGAGGGGCTCATGCGCATCTCTTTCGTTTTTCCACCCATCCATCTATCCAGTCTTGCCTCCCTGCCTCTCTGCCTGTCTGCCTGTCTGCCTGTCTGCCTCTCTGCCTGTCTGCTTACCAGCGCCAAATACTTAAGATTCTTGTTGCTTGTTGTAATACCTCATCAACTGGCGTGATATTCAATCCTAAGATTTTTTTTAAAAGACAAGGATAACAAGTATAGTTGTGTGTGTGTGTGTGTGTGTGTGTGTGTGTGTGTGTGTGTTGTGTGTTTAGCATTGCAAATGGCGTATTGCAACACTTTTTTTTGGCTTTTTGTTCGTCTCCTGACTTTGAAAATGAACTTTTTTGCATTGTCTAAGAAAATCTGAGCTGTAATAATAACAGGTCTGTGTCTGGGGGGAAATGACACCACCACTCATTCTTTTGCGATTAAGTGGTTGTTATTGTTGTAAGTGTTGTTCGGGATTGGACAATTTATTTCCGAGCGCTCATGCTTTTTTCTGTGGTTGTTTAGGGGGAATTGTAGGGTTTGCACTTCCCATGGTGTATTTGATACCTGCTGTTGTGTTAAAGTGGTGCAATTGATCTATGAACATCTAGTCTTTTTTGAGACACGAGGGTTACATTTTTTGTAACTAGTGTAACAGTCGGTTGTTAAACAGTATATGGTCACTAAGTTAAAGGTGGGGTCAGCGATTCTGATCACTTTTTTTTGGTCAAAATCAGTGAATATCTCCTCCTACCTGTCTTTAGTATGTCTGGGTGCTGCAACAACAACAACAAAATTGAGTGTTATTACATAGCCTAGGCTCTGTAAACTGGTATGAAAAAAAGGTATGTAAACAAAGGGGGCCCACAGTAGATAGCAGCATGCCCTATCAAATAACCTGAATGAACTACTGTGCATTAATGATACAGAGATTTACATAGAGCGAGTTGTTTTTGTTGGACTATCGTTATTACTAAAAGGCATTCAAACCAGTTTCCTCCAGTTGTATCAGTCTAGAAAAAAATATGTATGACCACACTTTTGAAAACAAGACTACACCCTTGAGAAGGGGTTCAAATTTCAGCCCTGTTAGTTTTATTGCTGAAGTTAAAGGTGCACTATGCAACTGTGTTTGTCAGAGAAGTGAACATTTTCTAAGATTTATCCTCATAGCTGAATAAACAAACTTTCCTCTAAGGAAATTTAGATCGCTGGAACACTGTTTAAAGTAAGATCAGTTACTGTTTCACTGTTGCTGTTTACAGCAGATGGCCCACAGTTTTGTTCACAATCGAATTCTAGTCTTACGTTTGTTCCAGGTTCCCTCAAAATTATTTAGTTTTGATATATGATGATTATTTATTCATGTAAGGAAAAAATATGTTTTGTGAATTTACGTAAGGCTCTGCAAATGTAAACAAATCCCAATCATCTGAAACTGCTTAGTGCACCTTTAAAGGTATAATTCAGTATTGTTCAAGTGGGGTTGGGGGGTAACTAATTATACCTAGTAAGTACCTCATACGACCCCACAATAATACTGAACTATCCCTTTAAGTTGTATCAAGAGGCACCACTGTGTATATTTCACTACCAAATTTGGATTGACAAGACAGGTCATTGGTGTTGTCTGTCTGGCTGCCATGTCTGCTCATTAGTCAGACAGGAGGAAGGAGCTAAAAATAAAACCTTTTTCAAGCTAGTGTAGTAGTGCTAGTCTATGACATGCCAAATGTGATGGTAGTTCATTCAGAAGGTTTTCAAGGTATTCTGCGCCAGTTGAAATGAAAACAAACACGCTCTAAAAAACATTCTCAATTTTTTTTAAAGGGTACAAAATAGGCTCCTTTCACTAGCTAGCTCACATCCATCACACACCCAACTTTCCCCCAAGTCATTTCTCTAAGAGATTCCGGTTTCCCTAGATTTCTTTATTTTATCAGTTGTGTTGGGCGTGTGTGTGTGTGTGTGTGGTGTGTGTGTGTGTGTGTGTGTGTGTGTGTGTGTGTGTGTGTGTGTGTGTGTGGTGGTGTGCTTTATAGCGAGTGAAAGTGGAAACAGTTTGTCACTTGACCTTTTACGTCGATGACATTGGGGTTGTTTGTTCTTTGAGAGAGAGAGAGAGAGAAATAAAAAAGGAAGAGAAAACGGATGCAGGTCCATGAAATAAGTTGAAGTCCCCTCCCTGAAAGGAAATACAGTGTGCATTTCTTCCAAAAAGGGCAGTTCGCACCCTAACCCATGAATGAAGCCTAAGTTTTGCTGCATGTTGTAACTCACCGACCCCAACAAGGCAGAGCGTTGTCTGCTTCAAAAAACTCTCTCTCCCTCTCTCTCTTCTCTCTTCTCCCTCTCTCGCTTCCCCTCTTACTCTCTCTCTATCTCTCTCGCTCTATTGCTCTACACACAAACACACCCCACACACAAGCCTTATATTCTGCCACTCAACAACTATACAGCACAACAACGATAAGCAACACATAGGGACTATTTATGGGTTTGAACGTTAAGCAGGTTTTAAGTTAAAGGAGTAGTTCAACTTCTTTGATTTTTTACTGAAAGCTGAGATGAGAAGATTAAAAAAGATGTTGTGCTCGTAAACGGTTCACTATTTAACAACGTTTTATCTTGGTTTGTAATTTCGTAAGTAAGTAAGTAAAATGTATTTATATATAGTCACAGTAAGGTCACAAAGTGCTTTACAATGTGCATAGAAAAATAAAAGCATAGTAAAAAATAGTCTAAGAATAAAATGATTAAAACTAAAAAACACAACAGATACAATTAGCTACATTAAAAGACAGAAGTTACCCAAATGCTAACTTAAACAAGCGAGTCTTCAATTGACCCTTGAAACAGTTCACACTGACAGCAGCAAACCTAATGCTGGTTAGTAGAGCATAGCGGCAAAGGCTCTATCCCCACATGTCTTTAGGCGTTGCGTGGCATGGCTAGCTGATGTTGGTTAATAGACCTGAGAGACCAGGAAGGGGTGTGTATGTGAATTATGTTGGCATGATAAGCAGGGGCCTGACCATGTAGAGCCCTATAGGTTATGGTGAGCATTTTTAATTGGATCATGTAGGTTACAGGGGAGCCAGTGAAAGGAGCAGAGTATAGGGGTGATAGGCTCGTCTGTTTGATTTAGTTTATAGCTTAGAAGCAGAATTCTGTTTGGATTGCAGGCGGTGAGCGACAGATTTGCTAAGTGAAGAGAATAGTGAATTGCAATAGTCCAAAGGGAGGAATTGAAGGCATGGATGAGCATCTAAATGTCTGACTGAGAGACCACAGCCCTACTTAGACAGTGATTTGTGATTTGTGTGACCTGTACATGGACCTTAAACTGTGGAAAAACAACAAATTAGGATGGTTGTACTCTGCAGTAGACGAGAGGCACGTTTAAATTCTGATGCCAAATATCAGAGCTAGGTTTTGAGCGTTTCCTCCAAAAATAACAAGGAAGCGGCTCAAGTGTTAGTGTGTGTGTGTGCGGGCATGTGTGTGTGTGTGTGTGTGTGTGTGTGTGTGTGTGTGTGTGTGTGTGTGTGTGTGTGTGTGCGCGTGCGTGCGTGCGTGCGTGCGTGTGTGTGTGGTGTGTGTGTGTGTGTGTGTGTGCGTGTGTGCGTGTGCGTGTGCGTGCGCGTGTGTGTGTGCTCAATCAGTTTCACAGGCGACCATAAGGTGCCTCTTGAAGTCGAAAAAGAAAAGTTCACGAAAAAAGCAAAACACACTCCTGAGGGCAATTCGACGGGAAATAAAAGTTTAAATTGTTAAAACTTGGCAGCCAGCTGGTGTTTTAAAACAATTACCACCCCGCTAATCACAGGCCTTTTAATCTACATTTTCTCGCTTTTTCTCAACCTTGCTCGTTTTATTTTGTGTGGATCTACTTTGGAGGCAAATCAAAGTGGAGTCTCAAGTGTGTCATTGCAATCCTCAAGTAAAGTCTGAAAAGTCTTTAAAGGTGTAGTGTGTAATATCTGAATAGTTAACATCATCTAGTAGTGAAAGTTTTAGAACGCAACGCTCCCTAGGCAACCCCATCCGTTCGAATAATAACAGAAGCTACGGTGGCCTTCAAGGAAAAGAAGCTATAGTTACTAAAGATTAGGGCTGACCCGAATTATTCGAATATTCGAATATTCGTTCGGAAAATTAGTATTCGGAGCTTAAATTAGTATTCGGAGCTTCGTTTTTATTTTATTTTATTTTTTTTATTTTTTATTTTTATTTTTTTATAATTTTATTTATTTTTTTTCCAAAAAATGTTTTGCAAGAAGCTAGTACTGCAATATAATGTCATCAAATAATTTTATATTTGGATATAAAAGTTAGTAATATTGTAGTCGTAGTAGTAGTAGTATTGCTCATTTAGGAGGATATTACATCACTAAGTGTCATAGCGCATCCATTACTTCACCTCCGAGCGCGTAAATCTTCAACAAAATATGCAGATACTGTCAAAATTGGTTCCAGGGAGTATAAAGGGATATACCGTTTAAAAAAATAAAAAAATCTTTTTAATTTTTTTTTTTTTTTTTTTTATGTATTTTTTGATGGTGTGTTTTTCTGGAACGAATATTCGAATATTCGCTCGGAAAAACCAACGAATATTCGAAGCCTGAAAAATGGTATTCGGGCCAGCCCTACTAAAGATGGCATCATCCACCACTGCCTCAAGTCTTTCCACAATAATCAGTTCTGACCAAGGGTTGTATGTTGCCTAAACATAAACAGCTGTACACACTTTTTTTTTTTAACGTGAGGAACATTAACCAAATTAAAAAGTGCAGTTAGGAGCATATGTTTATACAGTGAGAGAACACAGCTATTGGAATCTGATCAATAAATGATTGCCAGCGTTCAGTGACAGTGTGTGTTCACATACCAATGATGGATTTCAAAATAATACTCTTGGATGCTTCCACTGGTCGGGCTCCCTCTTTATATTTACATAAATGTCTGATGAATGAAACATTGAAAGTTTAAAACATCAAATATAGGGGGCACCCTTAGCTCAGTTGGTAGGGCGTCTGTAGTATGTTTGTAGTTTGGTAAATGCGACATGCAGACAACTGTGTTTGAGATATGTGCATCATACCTGGTGCAATCACTACCTAAGCTGTATAGCCAATACACTTTATAGTGAGTACAATCATTCACAATGTGACATCCATGAATCCAACATGAGTGATGTTGGATTGTTCAAATATGAATCAAATTTTCTTAAAATTAAAAAATTAAAAAAAGTTTTTTTTGTGCTGCATATTTATATGGCTCTGTATCAAAGCTAACTAGCAGAGGCTGGTTAATATGGCTAGCTTTGAACACGGGAGGAGGTCAGTATATTAAATTCAGTTTGTGGTGTTTTCTTTGGTCAAAGCAAACAGTTGTTTATTTACGGCCTGCGTCCGTGGGGAAACATTAGCATTCCTTTGGAGCCATGCCTCTTGACCACTTGACAAATGGAAGTCATTCTCTGTTCAGCTCAGTTCTCAGTTGTGATCTGTTAACAAAGAACAATGAGCTGAAATATGCTGAAAGTGCTCCATAGAGGATCAGTTAAGGGAAGAGTCGGGTGATGGCTTTCTGTGGGTTTTTCAATATTGGCGACGTCTTTCACATTACCATGTGGACATTTGAGCTATTGTTAGTATAAAAAAAAGGATTAAAGCGGTGAACATGACCCGAAACAATCCTCCTTTGAAAACTTTTTATTTTAAACTTTTTATTCACATACAAACATTGGACTCAAAAGGAATTTTTGTAAAGTATGTCATACAGCAAGTTAAAATCATACTTTTCTTGTTATTTGAGGAGATATTTGAGCACTATCAATTCTGCTAATGGTTGCTTCATATGTTGTGTGTCTGAACTGCCTTAATATACGTTACGCAAATCAATTAAACATTTTCAGATTTCCGATTTACATAAAGTAGTCTATGTAATGGGAGAAATTGCAGCGGTTAATGTGGGTAAAAAGCATCTCTTGTACAAGCTTATTCAAGGAACATTTGCATCCTAAACAGCCTCCCAATTTCTTCTCGAAAACTTGTTTTTTTTTGGGGGGGAAGCAGCCAAGACTTAAAAAATCATTAGAACTGCTTTAATATCGGCCCCAGGGGGAACAAGGAGTGTTGGCTTCAATGTAATGCCTGAAGCGCCCCACGAGCTTGTTTAATAGTGTTTCAGAAGCTTGGGGGGTGGGCCACGGAGAATGCACATAGACACAAATGGCCCCAAAAAGCTGCACTACACCATGTGAAAATGCCTGGGCCAGCATCTTTTCAGCTGTTTTGCGGTGCGCTGCTGGTAATTAGGCTGCTGTTCTTGCTGATGTAAAGGCACATTTTCAACTCTATTAAGACTTGGGAAGAAAGGGGGCTAAAAACAATATTGGCTCACTCGTAAAAATCCATTGTAATTCTCCTCAGGTTTTATTTATAGGGAGCTAAAAATCTCCCTTACACGACAAGAATTTTGGTTGCCAGAAGCACTCAAATCAACTGCAGCTTCAGAACACCTGTGCTGGGAAACAGTGCATTGCCAAAAGGATACAGCTAGAAATCATCATGGCAATGTGGCTTTCAATTGGAAATTAAAGTGGTATTTGTGCACCTGATTTAATGCCTTTTTTTACCGATCTGTAGACAACAGAACAAAATTGTGGAGCGACAGCATAGCAACACATTATTGTAGAAAAAAGTTTGACACAGTGCTTTGCATGGTCTAAGGAATGTGAAGGAAAGGTGGCCGACCAGTAACCATGAGGTCGCTGGTTCGAACCCCGGCACCGACAGGAGGGTGTTAGTAGTAACACTAGGGGTGGCTGGTATAACACAAGTAATAGTGGTACAGGCCAGTGTTAAAAAACCGAAGCTGTGTGGATTGCACATTGTTTATTGTCGCTGTCTGGCGACACCTATCAATTTTTGGGGAAATTTTTCTCCTCATAAATCAGCGGTATTGGTCACACTTCAAGTCTGTTTGGGATTTCTATAAGGTTTTTTTTTTCTGTAGAACATGATTTACAAAGAGTGAAAGAAAATTAACTGAATGGGTTTAGTTCTCACTTGTGTTGAAATGCAAGTTGCCATGTTCATATTTTGTGACAGAAAAGCTTTCAATCTAATACAATATCAGAGAAGGTAATTAATCTGTTGATTGTATCAAATGATCATTTCAAAAGTAGGAAGTGATTAGCAAACTCTGAGTAGTAAACTCAGATGTGTATATAAATATATTTTTGAAAATCACACAGGTATGTACGTAAAAAATGTTTTGCATCAAGATGCATTGATAACGATTTTGAATCGAATTGTTGACCTCTGAATCGGGAATCGACTCGAATCGTGAGGTGCCAAGAGATTCCCACCCTAGTAGTGTAGTAAAAAGAAAGAGTATGTGATTTGGAACGCAGGGAACATCTCCACTCTTTCTGAAGGAGCCGTTTGTCTTGCTAAAGGTCATGACAGTGAGATACACCTTAATCAGTGTTTCTGAGCTTGGGAGGCCGACATCCCCTCTTGACTTAAACCTGCACTCGCCTTCTTCTGATTTCTACTCAAGCGGAAGTAGAAATCTGCTTGAGTAGAAAGGTTTGAAGATGCAATCCCATCTTCAAACCTTCTCCTGTTAAGAGCACCATGATCAGCTCAACAGTCTCAAACTCAGCATGAACGTCAAATATATGGCAAAAAAACCTTCTTCGACTGGCCCCCTCTGCAACAGTACAATGCTGGGTAACACTTTACAATAAGGGTGCATCAATTTACTGTAAGTTAAGGCTTAGTAAATGCAAACTAAACATAAACTCATCATGTATTAACCTTTAATACATGCTTAGGTAAAACCATTAACATACTGTTAATAGCAATAAATAAGCATTAATTAACAGTTTATTAATGTACCCGTCCCTTATTGTAAGGTGTTACAAGGCCCCCAGGACTCTGCCTTCTCCGAGCACCCAGCATGGACATGTGGCCAAGCCACTGTATTGCATGCTATGAATGGGGTTGTTTATTTTTTTCCGGCCCGGAGGCAGATTTCCCCGTCCACACAATATAAGCGGTGAACAAGATTGTGTCTGCGCACAATTTTTCTGGATATCAATCATAGGCTCACACTTATCTTTAGACCATTTACTAATAAAATGGAAGTTTTCTCATTTCAAAACGCCACCTCATTCAAAACGAGGGGAGGTGGTGGGCAGCCGTGGCAGACTGAACGAGTCGTAGTGAAACAAGGTTTCGGTTTTCGGCGGGCCTCATGGCAGGACAATAAACTATTCTTACTATTGATAAGGCAATTGGTTCACAGCTACAACATGGTCTTTAGGAAACTTTACAAGCTACGTAGCATTTGACCTTTGTTTGGTTGATTTCAATAGTTAACTCAAGACCATGGACATAAGATGTAACACGCTATCAAAACAGCGCTAGCCCACTAGTTTGGTGTAGATGGCTGGAGGAATCTTCGTTTAGAACTGTTAACCACTGTGTTACTTTACAAAAACGGAGTGTTTAAAGATCACATACAGCGATCACATATAGCAAATCATCGGGGGGTTAGTGACTTATTCGACCATGGTCGGTAAACAATGCAACTGTGCTCGCTAAGACCTTTAGCTTACAATGCTACAGAACGAGAATGATTCTACATCCGGTCCGCTACGCTTACCGCCCTCTTTCTTGATAGGTCCATAATGCCGCTACGTCCATGCTACGTCATGCTTCCGGGCCGCATGAATTTCCGCATTAATGCTTCCTTGTGGCTTCCCTGCGCCAATGAGCAGCTTTCATAGGAATGAATGGGCACCGTGTTTCAATCCGGTGTCCATTTCTTTATAGTTCCATGGGTGTTACCCATGCAATGCTAACTTCTGCTACAGCAAAGTCTCCCCCAAACTCCTTTAAATGACTTGATATGGAGATGGCACTGATCGCCATCTCCATATGGGACTACACTAAATATTCCTAAGTACCTCATACAACTCCACTTAAAAAAAAACTGAACTATCCCTTTAATGAAGTGTCCTTTTTTAACATTAAGTCCCCCTCTGGATCAGCACTCATTACAAATAATATCTTTGGATTATGATTTCAACTGCAAAGCTCAACCAATCATGATGTACCTTCAGTGACATAATTTCCAACTGCTCCTCTGACCAAAAAATCGCATAAACAAACAACAAATCCATCTGTCGTCCCGTCCCCTAACCCATCCCCAGTTTAAATGTGCATTTCCGTATGTAATTGTATACACGTGGTACAGATATATAGGCCAATCCTTCATCTGCTAGTACATAGCGTTCACAGATAAAAGGATTATGGCCCATATTTTAATGCAGAATCGCTGCCATGTTGTTGCTGCATTAACCTGATTTTTCTATGAAGGGAGATGGATTATGCTGTCGCTGTTGGATGCACTAACGTTGATGATTAGCGCTATACAGATTTGCGTCGGCGTAGGAGGTTGCTTTGCTCATGTATGTTTTAGTCTTTTGAACCAAAACAACAAATGCAAATGTACATGTGGCTTTCATTTTACTAAACCAACCCTAGTCTGTTTGCTTCTGTATATTTCTCCTATGCAAGCATCTTGAGCGACAATGTTAACAACATAATTTATTTTCTATATTCACACTATATGATCTATAGAAACACACACTCTGATCCAAATATCTCAACTTCCAAAGCGCCTACACATCATACTTCCCACAATCATTCTCAGTATATTTTATTCTTGCCGAAAACGCATGTTTAAAACCTGTACATATTGATTTTTGATGAATAATATGCGAGGTAAAAAAAGGCTGTAGCCAAAGACTGGTTTGTAGAAAGTTTGGAAACTCATATGTTTTTAAAATGAAATGATGATTTGATCTAAGATTCACATTTTTTGATAATTACTTCTCTTATTATATCCAACTTTGCATATTTATTCAAAAGAAATTGTGAAAATGAAATACTAATAGTGTAGTAATTGCTTTAGCCAAAGCAAGTTTATTTAATTAGCACAATTCAATGTGCTTTACAGGGGCATAAAACACATCAAGATAAGACCATAGAAATGACATTTTAAAGGATCACAAAAACATTGAACAGATACAGGCAGAAAAATTGCCAAAGCCAATAATTTTTTTTGGCAAAGTTTCAAAGTGATATCTTCAATTTAAAAAAACGAATTACCCTATTCACCTGCAGTGTCTGGCCTTCACACACACACACACACACACACACACACACACACACACACACACACACACACACACACACACACACACACACACACACACACACACACACACACACACACACACACACACACACACACACACACACACACAACACACAGACAACAGTAATTCCACTCTGTGGATCGCGTGCCTGTCGCCATACCTTCACCTCTGGGCCATTAATAGCCTGCGGGTGGCTCTGGCTGTGCCTCTGGTTGCCGACCTTTTAACCGCACAGTGCCACGTGTGGGCAGGCGCTGGCTGCTACTGCTGTGTGTGGTTGTGTGTGTGTGTGTGTGTGTGTGTGTGTGTGTGGTGTGTGTGTGTGTGTGTGTGTGTGTGTGTGAGAGCTGCTACTGCTACTGCTGTGTGGTGGTGGGGCTCCCGTGGGACTGGGCTGTGGGCCAGGGTGGGGCAAGGTGTGTTGTGTGTGTGTGTGTGTGTGTGTGTGTGTGTGTGTGTGTGTGTGTGTGTGTGTGTGTGTGTGTGTGTGTGTGTGTCTGTGTGAGAGAGAGAAAAGAGAGAGAGAGAGAGAGAGAGTTTGTGTGTGTGTGTGTGTGCGTGTGCGTGTGTGTGTGTGTGTGTGTGTGTGTGTGTGTGTGTGTGTGTGTGTGTGTGACTCGCCGCTGACTGAAGCACACTAGTGGTCTTAAGGAGCGCTGCTGAAGGGGAAGTCCTGTGCGTTTGAAGTAGGGACCTCAGAAAGCCTGTTTACCCAGAGAGGGAGGTGTGTGTGTGTGTGTGTGTGTGTGTGTGTGTGTGTGTGTGTGTGTGTGTGTGTGTGTGTGTGTGTGTGTGTGTGTGTTGGCGCGCTGCACAAGAATGCCTGTGTCATGACGGGAGCGGCTTGTGAGTCGGAATGCACTCCACAATCCCAACACTGTAGCAGCGTGGGCCAAGAGGGGCTGAGGTGGTGGCAGCCATTTCTTCCTATTTATTTTAGCTCCCTCTCCCACTCAATCACTGCTGGCCCTGTGTCTGTCTGTGGCACTAAGCACCCCCCCCCCCCTGGAAAAAGAAAACGAAATAAGGAAAAATGGCTCTGCAATGCGCTTTTCAAATGTATGGCTCGAGATTTTCAAGTATTTGTCAGTGCAGTTAGTATTGTGTCTTCACTCAGTGATGATGAAATTAGAAGAGAGTTGTTGTGGATTCAGATTTGGTGTCATTTTATTTATATTCGGGGTGTGCTTTACTGTACTTCAAATGGTAGTTCAGTCTCTCACATTATATAATATAGCATATTATGCTCTTTTTTCCACTGAATTTGACCAGGTGGGAATGCCAAATAAAAATACACCTGGAAATGTATTTTTTTAAATATTTTGTCTAGGAACACTGCGGGTCAATACCAATTCAAAGTTGAATGGTTAAACAGTAAACAAAAAGTGCTTTTAATAATCCTATTTTTTAACTGATTAACTGATAGAACGTTGTCAAATGCATACAGGTTAAGCTACGTTCACATAAAACTGGAACCCCGTTTGTTTTGATTCATCGCGCTGCCAAAGGTTGCTTACACGGCAGCATTTGGAACTATACAAAAACTTCTCTTTTAATACACAGGCTACTTGAGAGTCCATGTGACCTTTGTTTGCCAACCTCTGGTTTGTTTATAAATGAGCCGCGTGAACCTTCATGACCCCAATTTTTTTAGTAATGTGTTGTTGGCAGTGGTTAGTGGAATTTACCTTTTTGAAGATAACCTCCCTTGATTTCACTTCATAGTCACTTCCTGGATCAGAATGTTAATGTGCACGGTTGCAGGTAAAAACACTGTTTCTTCAAGCACTAGTCAATTTCAATTTCTATTTTGCTTCCATAAATATCTTCTTTATAGTATAAATAAAAGGTCCAGAAATGTACATTTAGGTGTTTATGTCCAAACTTTGCCTTTTTGCTTCTGTATATTTCTCCCATACAACCATCTTTAATGGCCATTATCTCAACATTAGCTTTTGTCTATAGTCTTACACTTTCTGATTTATGATACCTTTTCTTCTAAGGACATGCCGAAAATGCATTTCAAAGACTGTACATAGTATTTTCTGATTTATAAAATGAAATGAAATCTATAATCCCAAACAATATTCTAAAGGACTTCCAGGGGTCCCATCACACATGCTGTTTTTATGTGCTTTATTAATTGTTGTATAGTTGCAGATCTTGGTGACTGCTACAAGTTTTAAAGCAACTTTTAGTTATTTCATTGTTTGACAATTGAGTATTGAAGGCATGGCTTACGTATACTGTATATACACCAGAATTTTGTGAGCCTTTATTTGCTGCTGGAGACATTAACCAATTTCAAATAGCAGTGTTTATGTCATGAAAGGTTTCATCACAGTTGTATACACTGTGCATAAAGTAGTAAACCTTGACGTTGTATGATAAAGGGTTCTCTGGAAACAATCTTTTTGTTTTAGAACAATCTTGAGTGCTTCAAAATCCTTGTTTGAATTTGAGATGTTTTTGGTCCAACGAGATTGAAGAGAATAAAATGCAAAACTAACAAGAAAAAGAGTCCTTTTCAAACGCTGCTGAGACCAAACAAAACACAACAGTAGGCACATAATCATAGCCTTACTGTTGGCAGACCCACTGCTGCAAAAAGCAAAACCGTCTCACACAAAAGACACCCTGAAGAGACATGCACAGCACTGCCAAGATTCAAACCATGCTACTATGCTGGCTGCTTTCACAACCAAATAAGCTGCCCACTTTCTCATTCATTATATTGGAGAACCTTTTATCTCCAGGGGGTCTCAGTAAATTCACACCAAAGTGTAAAAGTAAGAGATATGTATGAGGTATATGAAGGTTTTTTTTCTGCATACAGACATTTCCGGCGCCCCCCCCCTCTAAAATGTTTTATCCAGCGCCAAAGGAAAATCACGAGCGCCAAAATGATTTAACAAGAACATTTAAAATAAAATAGCAATCTGCAACCTCTCTAAATGTGTTTCTAGTTCTAGCCCAGTTCCACCCGTATTTCTTGCAGTTTGTCGTGGTTTGGATCAATTATACTGTAAATAATGGCTTTATTTAAAGGTGAAGTAAGCGGTTTATTTATATTAATATAAGTGTTAAATCGCTCTTTATTCATACAGTAATCACTTACACGATGTGAGCGTTTCATAAAGCCAATCTCTTAGTCAGCTGCTCTGCATGTAATAAGCAATTAAACTTTATGTAGTATCCCGAAATTTTATCCAATCACAAGAGAGAACGCTACAAACCGACACCCGTCCGCACCCGTCTCACTCATGGTCTCACTGCCGGTGCACGCCAGAGCGACACATGGGTGAATGTTTATGACAAAAAATAACTGTCTCAAACAAGGCTCCCGCTCCCCTTCCCTCACCTGGAGGGATAGGCTTCTCAAATCGCGTTGCAGTGCCACACTGAAATCTGCGAACAATACGGATATGTGACCATAGAGCCTGTACAAGCGAGCCGAAAATCGGACTGGGTGTGCGACCAGAACAAAAGCAGTTATAAAAACTATATAAAAACGTCTTTCTTTGCTCTGATGGTCTCGTTTGCTGTTAAAGGTAATTTATGATTATCAGAGGAAACATGAGGCTGTTTAAAAGATATTTAAATGTTACTCGTAGCCGCTTTAACAGCGGGCATTATCGAGAAAAAACTGACAAAGAATGCTTATATTGATCAATCAGAACACAACATTGATCAGTGCTGTGTAATATATAAGTATATACAGCATGAATATGGTAGACGGTAGAATAGACTTCTTTGCTTTTACTGGTATTGCCACAAGATGAAATATATTCGTATTAGCATCACTTTGACAGAGACAGCCTCTGTCTTCACAGCGGGGAGCTATCAGCATTTTATTATGGGGGCGTACGCTGCTGCCAGGCTGTTCCATCATAACAGAGATAAAAAGTATATTATAAATATCATGGTTCATGATTCAGTAAGTTCAGAGGAAGCTGGATACCGTCAAGTCAGTTAATTCACTCTGGAAAATGGAGATCCAAACTTTGAAGTCAAATCTGATTTCCATGTTATATAACCACTAGTGGGGTAGCTGAGAGATTAGGCAGTCCAACACTATTCCTTCTTTCATAGTGTAAGCAATGAAAGTATGTATAAATCAATAAACCCATATCCAAATCAATACTTTATCTGTTTTTTTTTGGATGACCCATACACTATACTTTATCCCATATTTAAATAAATCAGACAGGCAATCTAGTAGTTGAGCAGTAGTTCTGTTCTTGTCTCTATTACTCTAATCCTAATGACGAAGGCATGTTATCTGTGAATTGTAAAAATTAAAAAACTAAAATCCTGGCTTTTACCAGTGTGACACCTGTTATGTTTGCACACTCAAGATATTTCCGGCCGCATTGTTGCTTTTTTTTTATCAATCAATAGTGTTTTCTCAGAGCATAAGAGGCTCCATTAACAGCCATGAATGAGGGCACAGCATGTTTCCCTTGTTAGTTGAAACACACAGCTTCCTTCAGGGCTTTTTGTAAACAACTACGTAAATTGGTTTTCCTTTCCATTATGACTGAAAGACAAAAAAAAATGTTTTCCGAATGGTACGACTGTAAGATTAGCAATTTTCTGATAATAACGTCCATGGCTATTTTCTTGTAGCAGCTGAGTGCTTTCAGTTGGAGTCAACATATTAAAAGAATACAACTATGTTGTCAAACAACACAAATCGCACGCAGAGTAATAATACAATTATGTTCTACTGCAAACTAGCAAGTGTTAGTAAGTAAGTAGTAAGTAGTAACCTCACCACCGAAATTAATGTCCTTTCTGTCTTTTTTTTTTTTCTCATGTTTTTATACTTTTCAGATTGGATTTTCATAATTAAGTTTAGGACTCCAAGTAGTGGCTGTATTCACAAAGGATTAATCTGTCAATGTGTCTATTTTTTTAATATAATGGATGAATTATTCAGTGTAGTAATTGTCCAGAAATTAGTCAATACAATCCGACCAGAGTGGCATCTTCAGATTGCTTGTTTTGTTTGACCAACAGTTAAAAAAAACATAGAACAATTTTCAAATTAAACAAAACAGAGAAATGCCACAAAGTCCACTCATTTGAGAAGTTATAACGTATAAAAAAATAGGCTGGCATTTTGGCAGTTTGTTTTGAACAGAAGCTGGCAAGTTGTTTAGCAGTTTACACAATACAACACTGCCATAAATAATAAAAACTGGAATCACCTTAAGTATAGCCTCTTACACACACTGTGACCTATATGCTTTCTAAAACATTTATAAGGTCTGAACAGGACATGAAATTCTGCTGCTACATTGACACACATATTAATATTGATTCCTCTTTCTGATTGCTTTAAAGCAACACCTTAGGGCGGAAATGGTGTGTTTTTTCAGGTGACTGCACAGTGCCATCGGTGTATGAGTGTGTGTGTGAATGGGTGAATGTGGTAAGAAATGTAAAGCGCTTTGGGGCTGAGAAAATCAGTTAAAAAGCGCTATATAAGTCAAGTCCATTTACCATTTTTTTACCATTGTTGTGTGATTTGACTCGTGTCCAACATGGTTTAATGTGTCTGTGGTTAAAATGTTTCAATTGTTCTTTTTTATTTGGCTTTTTTTCCCACACATTGAGCACAGCCATGCAGCCACATACAGTAGCTCAAACTCATTTCTCAATTCCGCTTAATTCCTTTTCCTATATTTATTATCAGATTGGTAAATCTTTGGTAAAGCGTTGCAACCCACCTAAATTAATTATAATTTTATTTATTTTTTTATTATTATTTTGATTTTTTTTAACAACAAGCAAACAAACAAAACAACAACAGACAAGAAAGACAGAAATACAATGAAAAAGGACAAGTGTACATGTTGTTCATCATTTCATGTCCAAGACATACTCTCAAAAACCTGCCACAAATGCGGGGCCAGCCGTAGTGGATGGAGCGCGTACCATATTGGCTCTGGCCTTCGTTGCAGTGGTCGCTGGTTCAAATCTGACTTGTGGACCTTAACTGCAGGTCATCCCCCCTCTCTCTCTCTTTCTCCCCATTTCAACTCTGTACTAATAAAGCTTGAAAATGCCCTAAAAAAAAAAAAAAAAAAAACATGACGAAAATGCATCCTGCAGTGCAATGCAGGTACATAGTATGAACCTGACTGAATTCTTTGCTCTCTCTACAGAACCAGTACTAGATGTCTCTGGGACTCTTGACTCTGTGGCCCGGCAGGTTAATGAAACCGTTAGCCGGAGACGCCGCCGCGACGCGGGAGAAGACGACTACAACATCGAGATCCTGCTGGGAGTGGACGACTCTGTGGTGCGCTTCCACGGCAAGGAGCACGTGCAGAATTACCTCCTCACTCTCATGAATATAGTAAGTCAAATTAACACTGTTTTTATTGTGACTATAGTGTGAACCACTGTATACTCGCTGTGTTATGCAGCATGAGTTGTGAATATGTAAATTGGTCGTCACACTGGAGAGAATTTTTTTACATGGATGGTTGTTTAAAGGTTGGACAAAGTGATTCTGGAGAACGATTGTTGTCAAAATCCCCTTTTTGTCAATATCAGTGAATATCTCCTCATGATCTGATACCTCTCTGTACTTTGTATTTGCTGTACAACAAACAGTGTTAATCAACATCCTAGGAGAGCAGAGCCTAGGCTGTGTATTAACACTGGATTTTTTTTTTTGGGGGAAAGGACACGCAGCATGGACAGGTATAGCCCCAGCAATTCCTCATGCCGCTAGCTGTCTGGCATATATCGTCATTTATCTTCGGCAAAGCAGTTGCAAACTTCGAGCAATTGCTTTCATCAGCTCAAAAAGGAACTGTGTTGCCGAGGGTTACTATACATATTTGAAGATGCATTTGTATCTACTAAAGAGCTTCCTTTTAGGAGTTGAAGAAAAAAAAAATTAATACATTGTTTTTTTTAAGCATGCAAACCAGCATGTACGGCATCATAACTAGATTGCTTTAAATCTCATTATATTATCCGCCCGCTCAGTGTACCGTAATGTGTCTAATGAAATGAGATCATTGTTCGGTTCGGGGCGGCAGTGGCAAAGTGGGTAGGGAGACCATCCTCTGGAGTGCAGGGTTGGAGGTTCGATCGCCCGTTTCCCCGCCACACATCGAAGTGTCCCTGGGCAACACACTGAACCCCAAATTGCTCCCAATGGTTCAGAGAGCGCCTTGCATGGCTGCTACTGCTATCGGTGTATGTGTGTGTGTGTGTGTGTATGCATGGGTGAATGTGGTAAGAAATGTAAAGCGCTGTGGGGCTGAGGAAATTGGCTAAAAAGCGCTATATAAATCAAGTCCATTTACCATTTCTTTTCTCTCTCTGCTGCTGTCAGTCAACTCTGAACTGAACATGAACTAGTCACAGCCCACTGAGCACCAGGGACTTGCTTTAGCTGTGAGGAGAAAAACATTTCAGATTTTAGCCAAATCCTTTTTGGTGTTGCAACACATTTCACAAGCCTCAGTACTCGCATCAACTGCTTTCTGGCAGCGCAGCACTGTTTGCTACAGCCGCCCTGCAACCAAATCGCCCGTGGACACAGTTAGGAGATTGGTTGTTGAAGGAATGGGGAAATCTAGCATTTAAAAAATCCATAGTTTTAGATATCTTTTTTTTCAGGAACTGATAGAGATCATGAGAGGAATAGGGGAATATTGGACTTTAATGAAAGTCAGTTGTTGCCAAAATAATTAAATTAATACATTTTATTTTTTTGCAAAGTTTGAATGGAGGCCGTGGTAACTATGTAACCAAATTAAGTCATGTGGAATAGATTTTTTCAACTTTTTGAGCTGCTCAAAAGGTGTTTTAGTTCTGGTTTTTAGAGAGTTGATTCAGTATTGAAGCTCTATATTTAATCATTTATGCTATTGTTGCTATCAGTAAAGCAGCAGCACAACGACTGTAGAGAAACAAATAGACAATGTGGTGGGCGCTCCGGTGGTGTAGTGGATAGAGCGGTACCATAGTGGCTCCGGTCTTTGTTGCAGTGGTCGTGGGTTCGAGTCCGACCCGTGGACCTTTACTGCATGTCATCCCCCTCTCTCTTCTCTCTCTCTCTCTCTGTCTCCCCATTTCAACTCTGTACTATCAAATAAAGCTTGAAAATGCCAAAAAGAGACCTGGATTAACCTGATATGACTATGGATTATGGATCGGTGAAGTCAGTCCTATATCCAATGAGTGAATTAAGGCCATGTTGGCACACCATATCGATACTATCGATAGTGGATCAGATTGTTCCCATATTCAATTTGAGGTAGGGATTATCCTTCATCTGTTCTGTGTGTGTGTGTGTGTGTGTGTGTGTGTGTGTGTGTGTGTGTGTGTGTGTGTGTGTGTGCGTGTGTGGTTTTACCTCAGCAGCACTCTCATTCAATTAAGACGTTTCTATTTGGCATTGTGACTCTGACATCTTATTGAGACGTCGAGATTGGACATTTAAGACTGCGTGTGTGCTTTGTGTGTGTGTGTGTGGTGGGGGGGGGGGGGGGGGGGGGGGGGGGGATTTGGCCATTTGTGCAACTCACTGCCAGGCATTTCCTTTAATGAGACATTCTCATGCAAATGGGAAAGAAGGTAGAATACTAGCCGAGTTGTTTTCATGCTTTCAGTGGAGAATGAATGAAGATGATTGTTTATGCCACACAGACAGACGACAGACACACAAACACAGATATCTATGTCTTGGTTAAAGGTAGAGTCAGCAATTCTAGAGAACGCTTGTTGTTGTCAATTGAACTTTTTGTCAAAATCAGTGAATATCTTTTCCCATGATCCGCTACCTGTCCATACTGTGTGTCTGTGTTCTGAATGAAAAATACACAGCCTAGGCTTTGCAAATGGGCATGGTGCTAGTTATGGTGGCCCCATTCTTTACATACGCTTTACTGAACAGTTCACAGAGCCTAGGCTATATATAAACATTTGTTTTTCTTTTTGAGCACCACACACACAGTACGGACAGGTAGCGGATCGTGAAGAGATATTCTCTGATTTTGACAAAAAAAAAAGATTTTGACAACAAGCCTTCTCCAGAATAACTCAATCCACCTTTAATGTTGTTTTGTAACCGGTGATGACATGTTGCGTGGGGGAAGAGGATTAAGACTTGAGAAAGACATGAAAGCTGCGGATCCGACAGAAAAAAATCAAAGAGATAAAGGCTAATCGTTGACAAGCAGGTTTTGTGTTTTAAGATCATTGGGAGAGATATGCGATCCCCCAAAGCCGCGAGCGAGGACTGTGCTGCCATTGATTTCATCAGGGCCAGTCCGATATCTGCTGTCACTTCAAAGTACTGGCTTTATGCCTGAATACTTGTCATGCCGTTTTTTCCTGTGATGGCCTCGTCCTCCCAGAATTTTTTTTCCAGCTGTCTCTCTTTGAAAGATACTCCTTTTCAAATGCATATGTATGTTCAGAAGGCAAGGCACGTTTATTCATATAGCAAAATTCAGACACAAGGCCATTCAAAGTGCTTTACATGGGCATAAAATACATCAAGATTAGACATTAGAAGTTGCATTTAAGAGAACAAGCGATTAAAAAATGAATAAACATTACAGGTTAAAAGATTAAACAGAAGAAGTGTAAAGTTGACTGCATAGTTTTGTGTTCAGATTTTCTTTTACATATCTGTCTGTATTATGCTTTTGTTTTCATTGTGTGTGGGCTGTGGTTAGGGCTCACAATTGTTCGCTCCATCCCATCCCTGGCGTATTGTTCTTATAGGCTTTCATTATTTAGCGTTACATTGAAATTTACGACCCTCTCGTATTAAAACATATTAGCCGCATATTGTGTGCGTGGGTGTTTTTGGAAATGAATGCGCTAAAGCTGAAAAATGAACCATACTGGATGGACCCTCGTAATCAGCCTTTATTCCTAGCATTATTCACATCTGGGTTCAAACGCTGCCAGGTTAAAATGACTGGAAGGGTTTCAGCAATTTGATTGGTCGATGGCAGCCAATCAGTGAGCTGTCAGACAGGTGTTTCCTGGAGTCTGGGGTTTTTGGCTTTGATGGTCTGTCTGTCCACAAAAAAAAAAGATGAACTGAATAGACCTCTTAAACGGGTATCATGCGCTGTATGATAATGAAATAGTACAATTTGCATTCATTATTGACACAGACGCCCCCAACATTATGAATGATTTAAAGTTATAAATGATTTAAAAGAAAGAATAAAAATGGTTCAAAGTTGGGGGTGCTTGTGTGTAGTGGGTAGAGCGCAACCCCCACCATCCCCCAACACACACACAACACACAACACACACACACACAACACACACACACACACACACACAACACACACACACACACACACACACACACACACAACACACACACCACACACACACACACACACCACACACAGAGCTCAGTCCTCAGAAGCAGCAGACCACAGGTTCAAATCGGCCTGTGTTCGTTCTCTGCATGTCACCCCCTCTGCCCATTCCATGTCTGTCTCTTCAAACTGTCTAATACAAAAGCATTGACAAAATGCCAAAAAAATAAACAGATGCAGTGTTGAAACTCCTCACGATAAGTCAAAATAGTAATTGATGAGATATGATAGGAAGTGAACATTTTAAAATGGATTTTAAATTTTCACTTTCACTCGCTTCCTAAACAAATGCATGTTAGTCTGGCTAAGTCCTTAAGATCCTAAACATCTTTAGAACAGCAGGCACTTGTGTCATAAAAACTAAACAAAAAAAACAACACAACGTAAAATTTCCTCCTAGTCACTTATATATAGAATAACTCCTGTTTCTCCATCTCCGCTTTTTTAGTTTGGCACATGTATCCGGAGATATTTCTGAGTGATCTTTAGTTCAGAAGAATATATATACTGTATGTGTGATGTCCATGTGTTACATCCACCACACTTCTCTCTGTCACTATGTTCCTACTGCCTGCGGCTATTATGGGGTTTCCAATTATAAAGACCCAGCAGGCTTATACTGATCTCTGCCTCCTGAACATTGATTACTGGGGACTGACAACTGAGTCCGCAGCTCTCCTCTCATCTTTTTTCTTCTTCTTTACTTCCATTTCTCTCTCATCATCTCTCTTTCTCCTCTTCTCTCTCCTTATCTCCTTTGTTTGATTTTAAAATCCCTCTCTCCTCTGTATCCTTTCAAAGCCAGGATGTCAGGATTAACAGACTGGTGTGACCGGGATTTTTAATTTTTATTTATCATAATGTCTTTTATATTTATTGTTTTAACTTTTTGTTATTATTGTTTTTCACCTTTAAGTACAGCTACGGAAAGAATTAAGAGACCGGTCTTAATTTTTCTTAAATGTTCATCTCTAGATTATTTATTGAAAATGCTCTTAATGACAAAAAATGTATTGGAATTTAGTAGAAATGTTGTCAGTAGTTTATATTATAAAACCAAAATGTTCATTCTACTCAAACATATGCCTATGAATAGTAAAAGGAGAGACACTCAACATTTGGAGTGATCTCTCAATTTTTTCCAGAGCTGTATTTATCAAAAAACCTCTAGAGGAAGCTCTGATGAACTGATGTAGATATGTTGACCGATACATGGACTATAGTTCACTCTGAAGTTAAATGATCAGTGAGATACAAGACAGTGATTACTAAAATTATCGCCAACTATTTTGATAATCGATATATAATCGTTTTGAGTAATTTTTATAAAAAAAAAATCCAAATTCTCTGATTTCAGCTTCTCAAATGTGAATATTTTCTGGTTTCTTTAATCGTATTATGACAGTTAACTGAAATATCTTTGTGTTTTGGACATAACAGTACATATGAGGACGTCAACATGGGCTTTTGAAAATTGATCAACATTTTTCACCATTTTCTGACATTCTACGGACCAAAACACTAATCGATTAATAATCGATTAATCAAGAAAATAATCGACAGATTAATCGATTATCAAAATAATCGTTAGTTGCAGCCCTACTCTATACCTCACTAGCTCCTCTTGTCCTACCCGCTCTTCACCTCCTATGTGTTCCTGTCCTCTCATTTCTTTCTCCTTTATTCTTGATTTAATCCGCTGTTCAAGACAGAGCCTCCACTTCTTTATCCTCACCGTCTTCCACCTCCAGACAAATGTAGCTGACTGGAGCATTTAACACGCTTATATATGTATGGACCTCTGTGTGTGTGTGTGTGTGTGTGTGTGTGTGGTGTGTGTGTGTGGTGTGTGTGTGTGTGTGTGTGTGTGTGTGTGTGTGTGTGTGTGTGTGTGCGTAGGTGTGTGTGTGCAGTGAAGCTTCGGTGTTATCTTCCCCTCTGTGTCACGGTCACAGATTTTTCGGTGTTATTTCCCCTCTGTGTCCATATGAGAGACAAAGATAGTGTGTGCTGCCATTCGCAAAGCACATGCAATAGGGGGGAACCATAGCCTGGAAATCCAGACCCTGATATCTTGAACGATAGAGGGTCTGGCCACGATCAATAGTAATTTCCAACTCAAGGGGCGGCTCCTACTCGTGCATTTCAAATGCCACTGCACGCAGTTGGATAGCACTACAACCAATCAGAGCGATACACAAGGTGACATAAGCCCCGTTCGTTTAGCGAACAGCTGTTAAACTGTTAAATTAAACGTTTGCCGTGGTCGGTCGGCAAAACAGAACATTCCACTTACTTGCTAATGAAATATTTGAGTGCCGTCTTCCAAATCGTAAAGGGTCGAGGCCAAAGCAGTCTCAAACTCACACAACATATCTGCAGCCATCTTTGATGTTTACTATCACGGGTTCGACTTCGCATGCACGCCACTGTCGTCATCCGGTTACGTCCGCCCCAGAGTACCATCCAAAGGGCTCTGGCGTGCCCATATTAGATAGAACCAATTGAAACGTGAGCCCAGATTTCTGGTCTTTTTGAAAAAGCTTCTACGGAGAGTTTCCAGACCAACAGGCGCAGCAAATTTAATTTACCAGCGCCTAGTGGCAGGTCTGGGAATGCCAGGCTAGGGGAACCATAGATAGTATATAAAAATGGGGAATGCACACACAGTGACAGTATACCGATGTCAACAATATCATCAAGAATGCTATCTGGATGTCCGTAATGCTTGTCTCTTTCCTATCATGCATGAGTACATAGTACATTCGGTTGTTATTATTTGCAATGAGCTTCGTCCAGTTGTGTGTTGTTCCCCGAGCTGTGCACATCTTATACAGTATGTTGACCTGCTGTCTGGGTACTCTTTTTATATTTTTGAATATATATATTTTTTTGATTCAAGATTGTGCCTGTGGTGGTGGATCTGTTACAGTCTTTGGTGTACACAAATGAAAAGACACACACACAACACACACACACACACAGGATTGAAATTGCCTCCCCATGGTAGCATCAGCTTTCCCTGTCACGCTTGTCAAAGATTGACGGCTTCATGTTTGCCCGTGACCCATCTTCAAGACCAAACACAACTGAGCCAATACAAAAGAAGTGGATAATGAAATGAAAATACAATCTCCCCCCGTAGAGCCACAAATGAAGTATCCATCCCATAGTGAGTATAGCTTGAAGCAGCAGCTCCACATAACAAGCCCTGTGTTCCAAATCACATACTTCCCTACTTTTTAGTATGCCAGAAAAAGATTTAGGATGTCCCAATACATGCAAGTCAATTGTAATATGCTGAAAATACATAAATGCCCCACTAACTCCAATAGCCTTTTTGGAGTATTCGTCTTATTCTTGACATTTCTTGACATAATGAAAGAAAAATCTTCCCTATCTGATTTTTCTTTCTCTCCTATGGCCCTAAAACTCTTCTGTACTTTAGTATGTAGTAAAAATGAAAAGTATGTGATTTGGAACAGGGTGAGTTCCACTGATGGAACCTAAAGTAATGCATGACTTTGATGGACCTCTGTTGGTGACACTAGGGTACTGCAACAACAAATACATTTAAACATAATCTCCTGGGTCACCACTTTATTAGCATTTAATGGGTAATTAAAATCGACCCAATGCAACAGCTAAGATGTAGAGATGTTTTCATTGCTAAGTGTACACTTTGTTAAGGCTGCTATTTATATTGGACAATGCAATTATTGGCCTATGTTTCTTTTTTTTAGTCAAATGTTTTGGTCACTTATCATAAGATAAAGATAACGATAAGATATACTTTATTCATCCCAGCAGGGAAATGTAGGTGTTACAGCAGCCAGCTTACATATACACACAACACATATAGGCCTACCTACATATCCAAAAAACATGAGCCCACAATACATATCCAAGATAAGAAAGTGGTATGGATGGATGTAGTTGTTACGCGTAGATAACAGTACAACATACTATCTCTGCCAGTGCATATTATGATAGGAGAAATTAAAATTGTGATTTAAAAAAAAACAAAAAAAAACAATCAAGTGTGCAAATATACAGGTGCAAAAATACAGTTGATATGCAGCTAAGGCTAAAGTTTAAAAGTTTAAACACATACAACACCACAGCCTCAAATATCACCATAGAGTTGACATCACAACATTACAAGTGCCACAAAGCACAAAGCAATGTATCACCTGTAGCTCCGAGTCCGACTTTAATATATACAGCACAGAGGTGGTGGTTACCGCCAGAACAGCCTTTTGCAATGTGTTGTCTGTTTCCCATACATAGCATACAGGAGTGTATAGATAACAACCCATATGTCATTTCTGAAAATGTCACTCACAGACGCTGAACGCAATTGATGAATCTAGACTATGCATTGGATGGTGAAAAATGACTGCAGGGATTTTTTGTATTCATTTTTTTTTTTTTTTTTTTTTGTATAATTCTTTTTATTTTGCTTTTTTTTTTGTAACAATAATCAAACAAACAAACAAACAACACCAGACAATACATACAAACTAAGAAAAGACAGAAAAAAAAAAAAAAAAAGGACAAATGTGTATGTTGTTCATTATTGCATGATCACACACACACAACAACACACACACACCACACAAACACACACACACACACACACACACACAACACACACACACACACACACACACACACACACACACACACACACACACACACACACACACACACACACACACACACACACCACAACACACACACACACACACACACACACACAAACGCGCAACATTTAAAGACACACAAAAGAAAAATCCATGTCCTGCGGATTTTTTGTATTCAGACATTCAATTATACATTCAATGAGAAATATTTTTTTATTTTTTTATAGCATTATTATGTTAAAGCTGGCCGATGTAAAAGGAACGACAATGTAAACTGTTGCCACCTATTGTATGAAGTTTAGTTAAATGTGTAGAGCATTTACTTTAAGTGGAAACAAGTAAATTGTTGGTAACACAAAAAACGTGTGGGTGTGCATCTCGTATTCCTTCAGTAGAACATCCTGGAAATGAGGAAGATAATGATCTAGTTCATGAACATGTATTAATTATAATATATTTATATGTTATTTATATATTTTAAGGAAATAGTAAAAAAAAAAAAAAAATCTGCTATAAATGTCTTTTAAGGTTTGTACATTACAATCCTGTATGATTGCTGAATTCATACATTTTGTCTTGCTGTTTTCACCAGTTTTGCTCATTTTTAGAGTTAAACATTTGGATTGTAGGTCTATTCACTTATGCACAGCCTTCACACAGACAGTGCAAACTCAACATGACTGGCTGACTCAATTGCATCTCATGGGGCAGGAAAGCCAGCAGGAGAGGAACTGTGCTGAATAGAATATCATGTTTGAATTCTCTCTTCAATTATTCTCCCATAATATCCTCCACAGATGGCACTTTGTGAGGGAAAGACTGCATATGACATGCTTGGATTTACCGGAAAATTGAAAAGAAAATCTGGTGGTAATACACCGCCTTGGCTCTGTAAACAGGTTGGTAAATGAAGTTAAGGTGAACTAAGGAGCCCACGTAGCTATTGTCATGCCCCGTTTACAGAGCCTAGGTTGTGTATTAACACTGGATTTTGTACTGCATTTACTGGTAAATCACTGGCTGTGTTTTGTGATGGACATTTGTGCTGCAGGAAGCATTTAAGTCAGCGGTGTTGATTTGTTACCCAATCAACCCTCCCGTTTCCCTTTCTGAAGAGATGTATGGTGGGTCAGTTTGAACTCTGGAGCTGTGTGACCGTGAGCTGCATGAAATAAAGGCTGATCACTAACAGTGTCTATGACACAGCTAATGGCTGAAACTTACCATTCTGGCTAAATTTGGAATATTTACAGCAATGTTTTATTAATATGCTGTGTCTCTCAAATACAAAAGAAATACAAAATCGTTAGCCTCATAGCATAATTGCCTAAATCATATTTACTCTACTCTACTTTTACTCTACATATACTTACTCTACTCTACTCTACATCTACTCTACCCTACTCTATAACCCTTAAATATGACTTAGGCAATTACGCTATGAGGCTAACAAAATGCCAGTATAGACGAAAAATTAATAATCAAGCAGCAGCCATCTGCACCATGCTCAAACAAATTGTTGCTTCATATACCGCTGTATTGAGTTTGTTGCACTACTGTAATATCTACAGCTCAGGAAAAAATGAAGAGACCACTTCAAATGTTCAGTGTCTCCCGTTGTACTCTTTAGAGCCATATGTTTGAGTAAAATGAACATTTTGCTTTTATAATATAAACTACTGACTACATTTCGAGCAAATTCCCCTCAAAAATATTGTCATTTAGAGCATTTACATTAAGTACAATAGAGATGAAGATTGAAGAAAAATCCAGACTAGTCTCTTATTTTTTTCCGTAGCTGTATATATGTATGAAGAAATGTTTTACCCTACCCTGTGTGAAGGGCACACACTGACATATTGAGCAATGAGGCGGCTCTTAAGCTCAGGGAGGAATCACTGGCCCAGAGCAAATCAGCCTCCACTGTGTGTGACACTACTGCAGGATCTTCAGTCAGAATGCTCCAGGTCTCATACATAATAAGGCTCTATACCACACAGACACACACACACACACACACACACACACACACACACACACACACACACACACACACACACACACACACACACCACACACACACACACACACACACACACACACACACACACCACACCCTCTCAGTGATTCGTTCACTGATTCCATTGGCAGCAACTTTTACACTCAATCAGTCAATGGCGAAACAACAGCGCTAAAGAAAGGCTACATACCACACGCTGAGCCCTCCAAAGGTCAGCTTGTCAGTGAAATGTGATGTGTGTTTTTCCAGTTGTCAAGCGATACACAAGGCATACAGGCATCTCTGCAACGGGTACAGAAGTGTGTATAAAAGTTAAGGGAGAGATTGAGACAGAGAGAGAGAGGCAGTGAGAGAAAGAGACAGAGAGAGAGAGAGAGAGAGGAAAGAGGCAGAGAGAGAGAAAGATATATTTATTTTGCCCCCATCTTCTGTCCAAGGAGATACATTTTATTTTTTCAGTACCACAACCAAATTTTTTCCAATGATGGTGGTCACAAAGGGAGAAATGACTGATGGACACATAAGTGGTGGCTTTCTCCATGATACCAGGATGTCTCGCTTTCGGTAAAAGTTTTCAGCCATTAAAATAAAAAAACAAAACACAACAGGTCTGTGGGAGATAATAGCGTTGGGGAGAAAGAGGTGTGAACGATGGCGCGATGACATTGACAGCTAAAGAGAGGACCCACACAGCTGGTGCTTGTAGCTTTGGAATGAAAAAAAAAACAACTATAACACAAAAAAAGCTTCTAGATTGAAGCCAATGGAAAAGGCATGGTCAGGTTTGCCTATCTGTGAGAGATCCTTCATCTGATCCTATCTATTATCTCTATCATCTATCTATCTATCTATCTATCTATCTATCTATCTATCTACTATCTATCTATCTATCTTATCTATCTATCTATCTATCTATCTATCTATCTATCTATCTATCTATTATCTATCTATCTATTCTATCTATCTATCTATCTATCTCTATCATCTATCTATCATCTTATACATCTATCCATCTATCCATCTATCCATCTATCCATCTATCCATCTATCATCATCTCATCCATCCATCCATCCATCCATCCATCCATCCATCCATCCATCCATCCATCCATCCATCATCCCATCCATCCATCCATCCATCCATCCATCTATCCATCTATCCCTGCTCTCTCTCTCTTTTCCTGTCTGCAGACCCTGCAGTCCCTCGGCATTTGAAAAAGCCCAATTATACTGTGAGGCATTATGTCCCGCTCTCGCATTAGACAGATGAAACCGCCCCGCCCCATATGTTTCCTCCCTCATTATACCTACTAGCGTTTTCTCAAACTCTAGTCAGTGGAAAGTGAATAACTACATAGATATTACATACAGGAGTGGGGAAGGAATTTTTTTTGAGTATGTCTTCATCACTTGTGGTGTTCACTTTATGATTCAATTCTGTCAGTCAGTCCATCTTGGTTGTCTTCCACAAACACTCTCACACTTGTTGCTGGTTTTTCTCTGCTTCAGTCCGTGTACAGCCGGCCGTGTCCCAGCACACTGTGGGGCAGGAACACACCAACTCTCTTGTTCTCCTGTCCTGCAGAAGACACACGGTCAGGTTATTATTACTAGTCAAAAAGTTGCAATGAGAAAATGTGCGTATGCAAGATGGATTGTATTTCACCTTTACTGATTGTGACAGTAAAGGGCAGGTGAAGGGGGAACTGCCTCTGGACCACAGTGAATTGGAACTCCTGGGGACGGTCATGGAGAGGTGTCCTTGGCAAGAATAATCCCTTGTTAGGGCCGACTGCTACCCCACAGTCCACTGCCCTAGGCAACATTAGCCCAACCATCTGTCTGAGTCTGCTCCGGTTTCTGAGGCTGCAGCCAGCTCCTCAGCAGCATGACAGGGCATCCTGCCTTCTTTGAATTGTGTCATCAGTGTTGTGTTGTTATAAGGTGTGGAACCGGCAACATGGTGCGATTGTCTCCTACTGGCAGCTTTCTTTCTGTGGATGTCCACATTTTCAGCAGCCGTCAACAGTTAGTTGTCTTTGTCCTGTGAATGTCAAATTATTACAGTAATTACTATAAAACTTTGATCTGTGATTATGAAAGTGATCTGTCATGATAATGGTAGCTGAACTGGTTAAATGTATTTGTCATAGGAGGGGGATGGAAAATGTAATAATATCATACATACTATAACATACTATAATAATCTAAACTAATACTTACCATGTTTGTGGCAGGGCAGCAGAGCATGGCGGCTGAAACGCTGAGTTGCTGGGAACAGAAATGAGCAGTGTAGGTTGTTAACTTCTGACTTTTTAGACAAAATACAGTCCAATGGAATGTTGACGGTGCATCGGCAGAAATCAATGTTGAACAAGTTAGGACCTGTTCGGAGTGCTAACCCATTAAAACCAAATAGAGCTGGATGCGTCCACATTGTTTTATCAGTCCTCTTACTACTAAGCAGTGGCGTTTTCTCCCGGAGGCCAAGGGAAGCCAGGCTTCCTGTTTTTTAGGCTGTAGTTGTCATCCAATAAAAACATTTTTATTAACAGTTTCGGTAATTCTTTGGTGCTGTGTTGCTGTCATTTCTTCCCCATTTTTCTCCTCTCATTGAGCATTTCACAATGCGCGAAACAGCGCCCCTTTACATTTAGATTCTGAAGACGCGGCGAAACACGATACTGCACACTGTATGTCCGCGAGGAAGCCAGCCCGAGCTGGCATCCCTTGGTGAAAAAAAGAAAAAAGGATTGACCAATCAGGTGAGGCTATTGTCTTGACACTGCCCTCCTGTGATTGCCCTCCACATAACTGATTGTGTGAGTCGTGTTCACGTCAACGTGAAACTTAAAATATCCTATAAAACGCCCCCTAATTATATTGTGAATGAATTCGAATCTGTATTGGGCATTAAGCGGCTAGTTGTGCATTCCGGTCGGGGTGGGGGGTGCATTTATAATACAATGAATAATTTAATAAAACGATTAGGAGGTGTGTGAGTGAGAGAGTGAGTGAGTGAGTGAGTGAGTGAGTGATGTGAGTGAGTGAGTGAGTGAGTGAGTGAGTGAGTGAGTGAGTGAGTGAGTGTGAGTGAGTGAGTGAGAGAGCGAACGAGCGGTGTCGGACAGATTACAGGCGTGTGCAAGTCCTGGTAAAGTGTCCTAGTTCTTAAACGAAAAGGATGTATAGAAAGTATGTGTGTATGTCAAGCACATAACTGATTGACTTAAAATAGCCTATAAAACGCCCCCTAATTATATTGTGAATGAATTCGAATCTGTATTGGGCATTAAGCGGCTAGTTGTGCATTCCGGTCGGGGTGGGGGGTGCATTTATAATACAATGTATAATTTAATAAAACGATTAGGAGGTGTGTGAGTGAGTGAGTGTCTGGGATTTGGAGTAACTCTGCCCGACAGGCCTCCTATTATAGTAGTGTGATAGGCAAGTCGAGGCAGTTGTATTCATTCACACAGTATGCAAATAGCCCCATAACAGGGAGAGCAACAGGAAGAGACATACAGAGAAGGGATCCATCTCCATGAGAATAATGAGAATGCTACAGAATATATCAACATAATGAACATAATAGATAGATTGTAACCATACCTACAGTACAGTATCCCTGCGTTCCGAATCTATTCTACATACTACAACCGACGATAACAAGAATCTAGTTAGGATGCAGTAGGCATACTATTGGGACATCATTTTAATTGTTTATTTCATCATAACATTGCGCCTTGATCTTGCCTCTTGCTTTTATATCCGTTGCATCCCTGTTTGTTTTTATATGGAGGCTCCGTTGATGTGACGTCACTTCAGGTGCACACTGGATTATGGGTCAGAATCGCCCAAATAGGATGCTGTTTTCAAGACCAAAGACCATCTTAAATCTGGCCACAAGAATCGGGTCTACTAAATCTTTTTGCTACCATACTAAATAGTAGAAAGTATGCGATTCGGAACGCAGGGCATGTCTTCTTAAATTCAGACATGGCGGCTAAGCATCTGCGCATAGTGTATACAGTATCCAAATTAAAAGCAAAAGTTCCTTTTAGTTATAGCTATAGCGCAGTGTGCAACAACACGTGTAATACGTCAAGCACTTAAAGGTCCTACAAGGAACTTTTAAATATTTCTGAAACAGTCAAATGTTTCTCTCTGATGATCATTAATAACATGTAACAGCAAACGAGACCATCAGTGCAAAGAATGCTATTTGTATTTTGTTTTTTTCTGAATGCCTTTGTCCGGGGTACGCTCACCCAGGAACTACAGCTGGCGTAGTAAACACATTACCGCTTTTAGTACTGTCCTTATTTTTTTATCTCAAATATCAATTTTTCCTTCAAACTTGTAAGTGTGCAACTGCAGGCAAAAATGCTGATTAGGATTTTTTGCATATCTGGTATGGCAACCATGTTTTGTGAGGAACAAGAGCAACATGATGGGACCGATGTGTGTTTGCTGGCGGTCTCATAAAGACACAGAGTAGTCTTTGCTCTGGTCTGTGATTACGCTCTTTCATTGGTCAACAATGGTTTGATGCTCTGGCTCTCTGGCTCTGATGAGTGGCAAGTGAAAAGCCCAGAATTAACAAGATATGGGGGTGTAATGTGTAAGCCACGCAAACGCCTTAAAGGGAATGCAGTGTGTGTGTGTGTGTGTGTGTGTGTGTGTGTGTGTGTGTGTGTGTGTGTGTGTGTGCGTCGGCGTGTGCGTGTGTGTGTGTACTTGTACAAGCGGTGAAGACCAGCTTATAGCTATGAGAGTGAGGACATTTTTGGACAATATGGACATTTCCCATGGTCGTCACTTCTTCAAAGAACTGTTTTGGTTTTAAGGTTCAGGCTACAATGGGTTTAGGTTAGGGTAAGTGTAAGGGTTGGGGTCAGGCATTTAGTGTGTGTGTGTGTGTGTGTGTGTGTGTGGTGTGTGTGTACGTGTGTGTACGTGTGTGTGTGAGAGAGCTATTGAAAGTCCCTGATTGATGAAGTCTTTCTTTTGCTCCTCAGGTGAACGAGATTTACCACGACGAGTCGCTTGGCGTCCACATCAACGTGGTGCTGGTGAGGATGATCATGCTGGGCTATGCCAAGGTCAGTTTACTAATGCTGTTCTTTTGATATGAATTGTTTCTGAAATGCAGAACATTATAGAAAAAAATTACTAATTAATATGAATTACGTTATCTAATATTGTTTTGTATTATTGCTTAAAAATTAAATATGTTAATTTTCAATGTGTGTGCATTTTCTGGTTGCACTTTGTTATATGTTGGCTGTTTTTTTATGTTTGTTGACTAATTGTTAGGCTTTGTATATGTCCAATCTAAATTCAATACTTTGACATATGTCACTTTGGTGTAACTCACTGTGAAAAATAAAGTACAAAAAAAAATGTAATACAAGAGAAAAAACACATCTCCCCCTCCCTCCCAGAGTGTGAGCTGATATGTGTTTGGTTGAAAACTGAACTGAAGGTGAGAAAAGAAATGCAATGTTATTGAAGTCGCGGTACCAAAACAGTCTTTGTAACACAGCTGCAGCTAGTACATTTTTTTTCTTTAGAGACTAAACTATAAAGAATTTCACCCAGGAAATTATTTTTAAAACCCGGCTGTATGATGCCACAAAAATACACTTTATTTTTGTGGAGAAAAAGCAACTGTGAAAGTGCATTCAAAAGTGAAATCACCTAGGAGAGAAAAGGTGCCAAAAAAAGCTTATTATAACACTGAATTTGTAGAGCAGCAATTAAATAGGAAATGGAAATGCCAAGAAGTAAGTGGCGTATCTCCAATGAAATAACACTATTATGCCCATACAAATATAAATACTAAAACTGCATTTACCGGTCAGTCCAATAGCAATTAACCAACACCATAATACATTATATATAGGCAAGGCAAGTTTATTTATAAAGCACAATTCAGTCACAAGGCCATTCAAAGTGCTTTACCGGTGCTTTACATAGTACACATTACTGTAGATATAGGCTCCAAGGACGTAGGGTGTTTTCACACCTTTATATTGTACACTGACTCTACATTTTTCAGTTTATTACATCTTGCACATATTGTAAATAATGTTCCTCATATTGCATCTCAATGTATTTACCTTTTGCACTATCTAGGATATATTTATTGTATATACATATAACTTATTTCATCTTGTCTTATTTGATCCTATTGTACTTATGGCACCATGGGTCGGAGAAAACTGTAATGTTGATTCCTCTGTAGGTATGTCGGAGACTTATGTAGACTTGACTTGACCTGTATGCTGTATAGATTGTAAAGGGTAAATTGTTATTTTTGACACTGGGCCGTAATTAATTGAATTGCCTTGACCCTTGCACTTACAGTATGGTCAGGTCACACCAATCAATCAATGAGCGTCAATGGAATAACCGCAATCAGTGGGCACGTGTATAGATGAAAATCAAAAGCATTGGCTCAGATTAACACCTACAATGTCCAAAGTCTAGATCAGCACAAATCAGCCTCAACGTTCTGACAAATGTTACAGAATCTCTGGCCAATCAATCAATATGATGAACTAAGACAGAACATGTACCGGTATAACACATTGGAAGTGTTGTTGACACACACACACACATTTACACACACCATGGGACGTCTGTGCCCAATCATTTAATGTGTTTGATGTGTAATAAAGAAAAGCAGTGAAAAAATGTGTCATCTGAAGGGGCACACAAGAGAGTAGGGGAGAACGGGGTAAGTAGGCACACTTTTTACTCTAGTGAGAATTGCACATCACCTAAACATCTCAATAGTCATTCATACATTAAATTGAAGCTTAAGGTGTTGGCTTGAAATGTGTACCCCTCACTTTTTCTATCTTATTGTAATGAAGAAGAAATTAATCATCAAAGACACCCTTACACATTGTGACAACCAACCCCACCAAGGGGTCGGTTGTCAAACACTATGGGGTTGTTTGTCACAATGTTATCTTAATGGGAATAATCTTAAAAAGAAGGCAAGAAAGTAGAACTACATTTGAAAGTTTTGCATTGTCAAGTTGACAAATAGGCCTACATAACTTACTGTAGCCTTGGCAGCTGGTCTAGTTTGGGATGCACTGGGTTGTTTTGATTTTGTTGCCCTTTTTTCTTTTGCATGCTAGCTGCCTTTTCCTGCTCTATTCTTTCCTTCTCTGGGGTGTCAGTGAGGATACAGCTTGACAATTTATTTTGTTATTGGGTTCCTTTTCTGGCTGCAGCCTTGAGATAACATGTGACAACCAACCCCCCAAAAAATGTGACAACCAACCCCAACTTGAATTTCTTGCTAGCATCAAGGCCAACAACCATCTGACAACTAATTAGCTTGCTAACCACAATCTAAACTATAGTTTACCCTTCACACTTTGTATGGGTAACAAGTGTTTTGTTATAAACCCATTGTGTAAAAGCCTAGAAGAAAAATACTGAGGAGCTAAATATTTTCAATTTGACATGAACAACACAAACAGTCGTCTCACCTCAAATTCAGTAGTCTAACTCCAAGGAAGACTATGTAGGTGACCTCTGATCCCAATTCTGGATATTTACATACCAAAATTTCACAGACAGCGCCTTCTGGTTCCGAGATATAACGATTGTGACAACCAACCCGTGTGATAAATTACCCCGTTCTCCCCTAACACTAAACGGCTCAAAAACACAAATCATTAAATTGTCAATTTGTATTGCTCACTCATTTTGAATCTATTTTAAAAATGTTCCTGAGGCGTAACAGTCTCAAGTTGCAAAATCTTTTTAATACCAATTACGAGCACACTTGACATACTTGTGTTAGCATTGATCCTTTTTGTTCTTGTACTGTCATTTCAATGAGCAATGTGTGGCTGTTTGTTTGAGATAAGTGGTTCTTTCAGCTTCACCAACTCACATCCATAGTCATTAATAATGGAGCGCAGAGATGCTAAATAGGGGAAGAAAATGTATGCAGATTGCAGGGGTCAGCTCTCTCGCTCTTGTTCACACGTCGTAAATAACACACACATAGTATGGATGCTCGGTCTTTGGTGCGGAAAATATGCGAAAGTATTTTTGATTGGCATATCAGTGGACTGTATTCTCTTTTGATTTTTATGGGACGGTAGAAGGAAAGTTTTTACCCATGTTTAATCTGTGTAAATACAGTTAATACTTATCCTAACCCCGACAGGATTAAAGCTATGGTGCGTAACTTTTTCATGTGAATGAATGTCGGTTACATTCTTGCCAATCGCCCAAACGAGTTGACACAAAGTGTGATTAGGCCTATCAGTTGCATACAACTCTCTCTGTGTATCTGCCCAGTGCCACTCTGGATCTGCCAACCAATCGCGTAACGTTTGGTCTTGACGTATGTCATGCGCCGGCCTCTGACTACAACTGAAATTGGCACACGTCATCGTTCTCAGCCTCTCCATCTGTTCGCTGATTGTACCGCCAAAAATCTGTCCGGAGAAAAACCCACTAATATACCGCAGGCCCAGACTGACTACTGAAGGGAAATGAAAATTGAGCGGAAGTACGTAAGCGGGCGGTGCCATGCTAATATTAGGTTACTGACAGAATATCAATGTGTTGAATTGCTCAACAATTCCCTGGTAACCCCTCCTCTCCCTCTCCCTCTCCCTCTCCCTCTCCCTCTCCCTCTCCCTCTCCCTCTCCCTCTCCCTCTCCCTCTTCCCTCTCCCTCTCCCTCTCCCTCTCCCTCTCCCCATCAGTCCATCAGCCTCATTGAAAGAGGCAACCCGTCGCGGAGCTTGGAGAACGTTTGCCGCTGGGCATTTGTGCAGCAGAAAGGCGACCTGGATCACGCGGAACACCACGACCACGCAATCTTCCTCACTCGCCAAGGCTTCGGCCCCACGGGGATGCAGGGTGAGGCCTTCAAATGAGAGTGTAACCAATTTGCCTGGAGCATTTTGAAGTGGTTGATCCATATATGGTCACACAAGTTATATATGCATTTATCATGCGCAAGGCAGTAAGTTAAACCACTTTGCCTGTCACACAGAATGTTACAACTCATTACTCGGACTGCCTACAATGATAACACATCCTTGTCTTGATATTGTAGAGTTGAACTATGAGGCAGATGTGTATGTCGCAAACTTACTTCCAAGTTTTATTTAAAGGAATAGTTCAAGATTTTTATTTATTTTAATTTTAAAACTCTCTGTCTCAAGAAAAAGGCGACACAAACCGTTCCTGTAACTGGGTGTGCATTTTTACTCTTAACACAATTTTTGGAACCAAATACATATGTGACTGTCACAGGCAAAGTGTAAAAATATAGAGCACAACCTAACATGGTGAATAAACAAGTCCCAACAAGCACACAGGAGCGTTTAGTGATGTTGTAAAGTTCATCATTTGACGTGCTCCCTTGACTACCAGTGTTTGAGCTAAGCTAACCTGGATGAGCGACCTTTGCACCATTTCTATATAAAAAAATGCATGCACAGTTACAGCAACGTAGCCGGAGAGTGAGGCAAAAAGCTAAACCATCTAAATGTGTCAAATTATTCTTTTAAAGTCTGTTTCAAATGAAGGATCTGAAATGCTGCTATGCCCCCAATTTCTTGAGGTTAAATCACAGGGTCTAATTGTCTCACTTGAACACAATTAAAACAGGCCTTGGCAAAAAAGCATTGAATAACCCAAGAAGCCCAATTTATCAGCAATGTCAAGCGCAAATAGAAACACAACCGATCCTCCCAGGAGAACACTATACCAAAGCCCCATTTGTGCTTGATATTTGGCACCTTTTTCCTTAATTGTCTGTTCTTGTGAATGCAGACATGGGAGACAAAAAACCTGGAGGCTCGAGCCAATTTATATTGTCGGCCAGATATTGACTTGCTGGCCCTGCTTCTTATTTTTAAGTTTGTGTGTGTGTGTGCCTTAAACTAGAACAATGCGGACACCTAACTGTCCAAAGTCTGTGCCATTAAAAAGCCCACACAAATTGATTCTTAATGTGTCCCCACGTTGAACAGCAGCTGCAGTTGTTTTTCACTTGGAAGGCCAGAACATTGTGTGTTTTGGCTTTTTTTGGCAAATCCACTAATGCCTTCCTTGTTTTGCAGACAAATCAGGAAGGAATTAATAAGTGACGTAGACTAAGCCTAAGACTAGACATGTTGTATATGTTACCCTAAAGGGTGGTAGGATGGTAGGAAGGCCTACAGCAGGGTTTCTCAAACCTTTTCAAGGGCCAAGAATCAGAAAGTTTGTTAAGTGAGACCCAACCCCCACACCTCCGGATTTTTTTTTTCATGAACTCATTTCAAAAAAATTAGTTCATGAAATTGGGTTGTGTCAACAAAAACAAAAACAGATGTAATGTCTCCTTTTTGTTTTAGACCAATACAAATAATGAATACAAAACATGTGGTTTCTGGACTTTTTTATTGTCATGAAACAGCTTTTTCTTTACAGGCTCATATCTTTTTTATTTTAATCTACAAACAGTTCATCCTTTTTAAAAATCAGATTCTGCTTTGGTTGCCATATAAGATAAAATATACGGGCCCCCATAGAGGCTCAGGGTTTCGAATGCAGCCCGGGTCGTTCCTGCATGCCTTTCCCTTTTTTACCCCATTTCAACTGTCTTATAAAGCAAAAATGCCCCAACAAAAGATATTTTTTTAAATAAAAGATTCATCCATATCAAGGCAAGGCAAGGCCAAGTTTATTTATATAGCACAATTCAGACACACGGCCATTCAGTGCTTTACAGGGGCAAACCAACCATTCTCTCTTTGTCGACCAAGGGAAGACTGAGGGGGGAAAAAAACGTTTTCATTGTATTATAATAGCGATCTTATAATGATAGAACGCCTTATCCGTATGGGTGAATTATTCCTTTAAGCTGATGGCTTTCTTTATGATCCAATAGTACTACACTGAACTATGTCAGGGGCACAAGCTGCAAATGCAATTAGTAATCAGTGGAGTTCCACATACTAGAAGTGCTAGAGCGTAGTACAATACTTCACACACACACACACACACACACACATACACACATTACACATACATCCTTTTATCCTTTCATCTTCACTTGAAATGAAATGAGTTGAGAAAACTCTGAGTTATTTTCTCTCCCGCCCTGGCACAAATAGATAGATAAAAAGATTCAGCGCGTGTGTGTGTGTGTGTGTGTGTGTGTGCGTGTTGGTTTTTGCGAGGCGATTATTTCGGTATGGGAGCTTCAGTGACTGATAAGAGATGAGCTGCTGACTTCAGCACTGTGTACAAAGCCAATAGACATGATAGTTTAATGCTCTGTTTCTCGAGGGCTATGTCATGTAATTGAACTGGGTTCAAAACTGTATCAAAACGTTGCCTCTACAGGATTATAACCAATGATTCTACCAAATGTAAGTCTGCCTTCAGTCACTCACAGTACGGGCTTGTTTTTTTTTTAAACTTATCTTGTGCTTCAAGGCTTTTTACAGGAACTAAAGTGAACAAGAGCAAATAATACAACATTATTTTTTAGACAATTGCATTGTACTTTTTCAATTTATTTATTGACTATTTGTTTATGCAATGCACAGCTCATTAGCAGTATACCAGAGTTAGCTATGAGCTCATTTTCATCTGTAGTCCCTGAATGGGTTGGATTTCATCATAATTTCATCATAGTTTTTCCAACAATATGATCTAAATTATCTTTAGACTAAAAATCCCACTGAATTGCCTCATACAAAATACAGATAACATTCTGTGGCGCTTTTGAGGTACGAGAAACGTTTGACAAAAAAACGTAATGCAACTTTCAACTTTACTTTGATTGTAGGATTAAAGAAATCACTTATTCAATGATTCTGTTTTCAACTTCACGTCACGTCTTTCTTTTATTATCTTCAAGAAAACAAGTCTTTTGAAGCTCCCTCTTATTGTTCTTACTGTATAAGACAGTGTGTTTCATCCTTCCTTACAACACACACACACACATATAGCCAACACTTATTTCCCTAGGTGAAACAAAACATAAATTGTTAAAACAGATTTCTTCATTCATAGGCACGCTGTCAGGCCATGTGTAGTTCAGCTTTATGAACCAATACAAGAGTATTTACAAAGCTCTTACTACCGTGTAATTAAACCGATAGCTGCTGCAGTTGTGTTTAAATCATAATAGTATGACAATTCCCACCCATTCACGCCTATGTTTTGACAGGCATTTACCCACCATAGACAATAGGGCTACGTGTGCCAGTGTTTAAGACTGCAGGTATCTATAGGGGTACAGATTTCAATCGTTAAAAACTGAATAAATATATTTGACGTATATGCAATGGTCATTTCAGGAACACTGTCACAGCTTCCCCAAAGTAACACTGGTTTTGGAGCGTTTTAGTATTATTTACCCAACGAGAATTGGGAGAGATGTCTATGATGGCTGTGGCTAAGCAGGTAGGGAGTTTGTCTAGTAATTGCAGGGTCAGTGGTTCGATCCCCTGCCTCCTGCCACATATCAAAGTGCTCCTGGGCAAGACACTGAATCCATTGATGTATGTGTGTGTGTGTGTGTGTGTGTGTGTGTGTGTGTGTGTGTGTGTGTGTGTGTGTGTGTGTGTGTGTGTGTGTGTGTGTGTGTGTGTGTGTGTGTGTGTGTGTGTGTGTGTGTGTGTGTGTGTGTGTGGCAAACAATGTAGTTGGATCAACCTTACAATAAAGTGTGTGAATGTGGTCTTGTCTAACTAGTATTGTGCTATATAAGTACTAGTCTATTGGATGATGCTTTGTTTTCATGGGTTGTTAAGGCAACTGAGGAGACTTTGAGGGATGATGTCAGATAGTTAAGATCCAACTCAAATTGACAGGAATCACTCCATTATTTAATGTTTCCACTAGTTTAAGGTTGAATTTGTCACGCCCCCCCCCCTCGACCCCATAGAGGCTCAGACCTCGATGCAGCAGACCCGGGTTTGAATCCGGCCCGTGGTCGTCCTCTGCATATCATTCCCTTCTCTTCCCCATTTCATCTCTGTCTCTCCACTCTGTTAATAAAGCATGAAAAATGGCCCCCAAAAAATCATCTGTATGAGAATAAAAGAGGGTAGAATAATATAAATGCCGTCTCCGGGTAAAGCACCTACCAATCCCTTTCCCCCGCAGAGCCATCTGTGTGAGATTACAGGAGCGCCGCTGTACACGAGCAAGATGTCATTACGCCTCTCTGTTTGAGTGTGACAGGATTTGAGATAGAATCATTTTCAACAGACTCAAATCAAACTATAAGCAATTGACTAGATTTCACCTCACGGACAGCGAACAGACGATAAGAGATTGATAAAAAGGAAAATATTTGATGTTTACGACGATTCAGGAAAATATAATCGGGGGGAACACAAATACAAACGTACTCCTGCCGCATTACATCGGATGGCTTGTCGAGGTTGTGCATTTCTTAAGCCGTCAGTAAGTCTATTGACAACCCACACAGTCAGATATTAAGGAATGTGATTCGCTCCTTTCTTATCGTACAATAAAGAATGTCCTCTCCCGGAGAAAAAAAAACCTAGCTCTTTTGTCCGGCTATGGGGTGGGGGGGTCAGCGATTCTGAAGTAGGCTTTTTGTCAGAATTACTCTCTGTCTGAAATCAGTGAATATCTCCTCACGATTCGCTATCTGTCCGTACTGTGTGTGTGTGTGTGTGTGTGCGCGCGCTGAAAATAAATCTGGTGTTAATACAGAGTCTAGGCTCTGTAAATGGGTAGGTGAACAAAGGGGGCACACTGTAGCTGGCAACATGCCCGTTTACAGAGCCTAGGCTGTGTATTAACACTAGATTGTTTTTGATTTTTCAGCACACACAAAGTATGGACAGGTAGTAGATTGTGATGAGATATTTCACTGATTTTGATGACAAGAGTTCTTCAGAATTGCTGACTTCAACTTTCAGGGTGTATTCACACATGCCTTGTTTAGTTCGGTTGAAACGAACTCAGGTGCACTTCCGCCTTCGGTGCGCATCTTTCAGACATGTGTGAATACAGCAATCGCACTCGGGGGCGGATCAAACAAACGCTCCGAGACCCAGCTGAAGAGGTGGTCTCGATGCGCTTCAAAACGCACTCTGCTGCAGTTCGTTTGTGGTGTGAATTCGGCCGGACTCGATCCGACCCAATTGCAGGAAGCACTGTGCCTTTTCTTTCTTAACTTTTTTAATAGATCGCCGTCAGCTTCACATTATGGGACAGTGGTGTTGTCGCCATTGTTAGGAAGATTAGTTATGGTTTGACCGGGAGCCCCGAGCAAATATATTACATTTGATAGTGACGCATAAACATGCTGATGTTCACTTCGTGCTTCCTGCTTCTCCCCACCCCAGAATGTCTGTCCAATGAATGAATTACCTCATATCACGTGTGGTTTTGCTTCGTAATGCTGGTTCACTTACAAAAGGTGCAATATGAAAGTGGACCACACCAAACAAAAACAATCTAAATTCTATTTGGTCTGGACCAAAGCAAGTGCACTTTCCCTCTGTGAATACACCCTAAATGAACCTGTTATCACAACTGAAATACAAGTTAACCATGGTTGTATCCAATGCCTAGCCTTGTTTTTTTTAATTAAGAACTGATATACAAAATGTTCAGGTGCTGTGTCTCAACAGCAGCTAATGCACAGTGATTGATTTAAAGTCTCATTCTGTATGTGGGAAACTACTTCTAAATTGACAACATCTAATGGAAAAGTATGGCGTCAGGTCGAGAAAAGCTTTCAGCATATTGACAAGAAACAGCTTCCTTTTTTAAAGCACTTTCTCGTGTTTATTACATCAGAACAGGTAATGTCTGGATGTCTAGGGGAAATGTCTGGCTCTTTGATTCAACAAAGTCAAAGGTCGGGCACTCAATCAGTCAGTCAGTCTGGGTAGAGAAAATCGTGACGTGAAACGATGAAAGAAAAGGATTGTGAGGAGCTTTTTGGTAAAAAATGTCATCTTTGTGACTCATTAAATCGATGTATCTCTCAGACTGTGGGTCAGTTTGGGGTTGGATTCAGTAGCTGTAGCGCTGTTTTTTTAACCATCTTCACTGTAAGGTCTATATAATGTGCTGTATGTAGAAAGAAAGTAACGTCCGCATAGCAGCTTGATGCCGGAAGATACTTCAATTGTGCAAAGACACAACGTTTGTGAGACCCAAATTGTTGGTCGAAGCGTTGCACAGTGTTAACGGTGCTCCGAGGACACCAGTTTGTGAACGCTGCCATACTGAGAAATACAGAGAGAGTTTTTGTGGAACTGATAGGCTTAATCAACTTGCTCGAATGTAACCGACATTCATTTATATGAAAATGTTACGCACTATATCTTTAATATTTTTTTTTGTCTTTTACAATAACCTTCATCCTTTTCCCCTGATGTATTTGCAGGTTACGCTCCAGTCACTGGAATGTGCCACCCAGTGCGGAGCTGCACCCTCAACCATGAAGACGGCTTCTCCTCGGCTTTCGTTGTGGCTCACGAGACCGGACATGTGTAGGTTCTTGTTAATATATGCCCTGCGTTCCGAATCGCATACTCTTTTTTTCTATTCTACATACTACATCCAACGATAAAAAGAATCTAGGTAGGATGCAGCAGGCATACAGTTGGGACATACTTTTACTTATTTAGTTCATCATAACATTGTGCCTTGATCTTGACTCTTGCCTTTATATCCGTCGCATCCCTGTTTGTTTTCATACAGAGGCTGCGTTGATGTGACGTCACTTCAGGTTCGCACTGGATTATGGGTCAGAATCGCCCAAATGCTGTTTTCAACACTAAAAATCTGTGCCAGATGTAGTAGACATCCGGGTCTTTTCTATCCATCCTAAATCTGGCCACAAGAATCGGGACATCCTAAATTTTTTTTCTACAATACTAAAAAGTAGAAAGTATGCGATTCGGAACGCAGGGATTAATTATTCTGCTTTGTCCGTGAAGCGTCATCTGAACACACACACACACACACACACACACACATTCCTCTTCTCAAGGTGAAACGGCCTTTTCTCAAGGGAAATCAAAGGGAAATATTGTCCTTCCCCCATAAGGGTTAAGGTTTAAGAACTACACAGTTTGTTTTCTCTCTCTGTGATCTATGTGGTTATAGTCCCGAGGGAGCTTAAAACAGTGGACAAAAAAAATGCAAATGTCACACATGACCATCAGAACGTCGATGTTGGACTTGAAAGAGGGAAAGCAATTATACTTTGGTGGGAATAATGGATTGAAAGCATTGGTTAATTAAGATAGATCAATGCAGGCTCTCACTAATGTGCTCCTTCAATGCTATATATGCAACAAAAGATGGATTTAAATATTAACTGGAATTTGAAATGTATGCACTGTTCCATTCTTTCTGCTAACTATCTCTCAAAGCATATACATGTTTAATACATGGAGGAATTATAGCTCAACAATTCATAAGTTAATCAATCTCAATCGACTGCTATATGTAAGTACACCAGAGTCATCTTGAGAGTGAAATCTATAAAATATGTCAAAAAAAAAAAAAAAGGTAAATTTGAATTCAATCCATATTAAACTGCAGTAAACGTAACTGCAAATGTCACTTTGGTCCAGTTAGATTCGGATGCGGGCTTAGTCAATTCATACCACTACCAATGCAAACCGTACAGTGTAACAACAACACTCTACCAACGTCTGTCAATCAAACACTGACATGCTGAACCGCTCTTTAAGGCCATTGGTGCGTTCTCTGTCTCTCCTAATGACTGCAAAAAAAAGATCTATAAAAAAAATTGCCTATTGACTTTTGTAGGAATAATGGGGCAGCCGAAGGCACGGCATGGCACCAGAGCAGTAGCAGCAGTCAGGATGGATGAACAACATTAGCTTTCAAATGTTTTTCAAACAGATTCAGCAAATATGAACTAACACCCACCGATCTCAGTATGGGAAACCAACGAGACATGAAATACATGTTTTTATCCGCTGCTAGTCTCTCGCTTTTTCAGAAAGAGAGGCAGCAATGCCACGGTGGTGTGTGTGTAGAGGGAAGTGAAGCGTCACCGAGAGCAGGCAGGTGTTTGACAGATAGTCAACCGGCTGAGAAAATCAAAGATCTGTCCGGCTGAAATGTCCTCGAGCGTGACATCCAAACCCACCACCTTCATAATTGCTGACCACGCCACGGGGACCAAGTGGACACACTGTTTGATCTTTTGGGTTCAATAGACTTTTCCTGGAGAAAAAAAATTACATAAAAAAAAAACGATGCATGGGGTTGCCCTTAGCTCAGTTGGTAGGGCGTCCTCCCCCCCCCGGGCCGGGCCCAGCAGCAGACCCGGTTTCGATTCCCGCCCGCGGTCGTTCTCTGCATGTCACTCCCCTCTCTGCCCCATTTCACCTCTGTCTCTTCAAAACTATCAGTAAAGCATGAAAAATGCCAAAAAATATCTGCTGAAGCACAAACAAATTCTTAAACAATTATTTGAAAATCAATTTCAAGAAGAAATCCAAGTTAATTAGCCTAATAGAGAAACATTGGTTCACAATTACAGAGACTTCTGCTAAACGCTTTTTAAACGAAGAACAGTGCTTCCAGTTGAGGAGAGAAACATATCTTATAATCCTGTCAGTGAAGCGCTGGTGTGTTTAGCTATAGCAAAGCAGCTTGAAACAGGCAATCCGTGTTCTCAGCCAACCAAAATAGACTATTTATCCCTTTCCTGCATTTGACCCTTTCCTGAACCGACAGGCTTAGTGAAGTAATGCCCCTTGATATTGTGTTACCTGGACAACAGCTGCGGTGTGTGTGTGTGTTTGTGTTTGTACGCGTGACCACGTCCTAGAGGACTGTTCATTTGTGCCAGGAAGCCGACGTTATGTTGATGTCTACTCACAAACACCTCTGAAAACTGCAGTCCTGTGTGTCCTCGCGGGCTCTGAACAGAGCGGACAATGTTTCTCCTCCTGTTGCTCCCGACATCAACTGCCACCCGCGACAGTTGATTTTATATACTATCTATGCCCGCGACACATATTGGGCCGTTAGCAGTTTAAAACAAGGCATGGGCTAACGTGCTGCTATGTATGGCCGCGCACAGCTACTGATCCTGGGTCAGCCACAACGTTGGAGTGACTGTAGTGCAGAGCCGGTGGGATGTACTGGGCGGATCATTCTGCACATGCGTTAATTGCGTTAAAAACTTTAACGCGTTAACTACAGAAATTAATCACCCTGCGTTAACACGTTAATTTTGACAGCCCTAAATAAGACATATAGGCCATCTAAAAAAAATAATTGTGATGCAGTGATGAGATTCCACAATGTTACAAGAGCTTTTGTTTTTAATGAAGCTGTTGCCATATTTATTTTTCAATCACAATTTCACAGGAAAATGTCCATAGGTCAATGGCAACAGTGATTACCTTAACAACGGTCATTACGAGCATTTATGAGTGCCGAGTAATAGAGCATTATTTAAGGTTCAATGAAGATGGTTTTCTATTCAAACACACTCACAGTATAACCTGATATCTTTGAGGCAAATTGTTATATCACTACAATTGAAGGTATAGGCCAATAGAGGCTCAGTGTCCTCCTTAAGAATGTTGTTTTAGCTCACTCAAGAGGAGGGGAAGTTGATTTTAATCACATATCAGGGTGACATTCAAGACACTTAATCAAAAAAAGGGATGGACAAAATGTATCACACTCAAACACGCAGTGTGTAATGACAGCCGGGGTTATTCTGGGGTCATATGTCCGTTGTGAAGATACATAACACTGTCACCATGGTATCTCAGTGATAACACATGACAAAGTGCTGTGATATATCCAATAACAATGGGCTAGACAGGGTCTGTGAACCCAACAACCTCAAACAGCAGTCTATATTTATCCTCAGAATCTATTTTGGGGTTGTGTTATTTTATTTATTTTTAACACAATCCAGTCCTTAAGATCAGGAGAAAAAATGAAACTAAAATGTTATATAATTGTATTTCTTTATTTATTTTAAAGCTTCTTAGTTCCCATTTTAGGGTGTCAGTACGTTGGGTCAATTTTGCCTCAGGAGGCTTCACGATCCATATAGCATATGCCACTCTCTGACATCATATTCTGTCTACTCAGAGCTTAAAGGAATACCTCACCCATACAGATTTGGCGATTTATCATTATAAAATCGCTAATATAATGTAATGAATGAGGTTTTTCTTCCCTCAGTCATCCCTCAGTCTTCCCTTGGCCCAGCTGTCCTGTTAGTCTTAACCCTAGATTCCACACATGGTAAAATAGGGTTAGAGTGACCATGAAACACTCTTTCTGCCTTTTCTCAGGCTAGGATGAACCGATTTCTAAATGTTTTCCACATTTTACTACATAGGATCTTATAGTTCAATACACCTTCATATTTTCACCGGTGAAGCAGGTCTTTAAGCACAAGTGAGGTTACTACGAGGATAGCATATTTGCAACATGTGGTAAATGATCATGAGACTTAAACATTTAATAACCTTGTTCATATATGTATATTTTGAAACGCTATGCATGCATAGTGAGTCCTGCATGTTTATTTCGTATGGCATATATTGTCTTTGTAGTTTTGGAAAACATTTGCATTACATAACAGAAGTCACATGTCATCAGTGAGGGGGCCATACCACAGCTGAAGGGCCGCTTCAACATTTCATCTTTTTCTATAAATAGTTGAGTATGAACTTGGTGACAGTGCCACATACAGTATTGACACCCCATCTGCTGACACAGTAATTTATTGATGCCCGCTGTATGTTTCAAAACATGACCTCTCTTGCAGCACAAGGGCAGTGCAATATTGCATAATGATTAAAACCAGCTTTAACGCAATTATTATTATTATTTGATTTGTTTGTCATTTGATGTTTTTTTTCAGTTTAGCTTCCTTTTACTGTTCATCTTAATGATGTTATTAACAAAGAATAGTCACTCACCTTTTTTGCCGTCCGAATTATCCCCCAAAAAATGTATTATTTATTGTTGATTAAATAATCCTTGTCATCAGTGGATGGAGTTGCCTTATCTTTGATAAGAGGTAGATTTATTAGGAAATACTTAATAAATATTATTAAATATTATAAGATGAATAATTTACATGCAGGAGCTGCAGTTGTTATGATATTTTTCTCACCATTGGGTTTAATGAAGACTCCAAAAGAACCGGAAAACAACAAGACAAGAGAGGGCAGACAATTAGTCCAGGGATCAGAGTTGTTATTGATTGTTATCATGGTCTAAAAAAAAAATCAGAATTTTTCTTCCTCTATTGCCTTCATGATGAATGTCCCTTGTCAAGTTCACATGAGGTCGGACTTGTCGTTTTGACAATACCAATCGATCACAAATGACAACCCCGCGAGATGTCTGTTGACGGAAATCATTTATTGAAATGTATTGACATTGATCTGGTACAGGATATGAAATCATCTATTCCAGACTCAAACACTGAATAACAACAAATACATTAATATATATTAAAACTTGAAATCACAACAATTGCATAGTTCACATACAAATCCATCAAAAAAAATGTACACACATTACTTAAATAAATGACAAAGCAGTTATATAGTAGTATGAGGCTCTTGATAAACAATATGTATCCAAGCATTTACTGAGGACAACCTCACCAAATCTTCTGGAAGTTGGCTCCATGATTTCACCTAGCCTATACGCTGGGCACATTTTTTTGTCATTTGACCTCTCTTTTCCAGTCGACTTCACTGGTACTTGATGGTTGGCATTTGACTCAACTGGAGTCTATATCAAACCTTGAGACTAGTTTTTCAATTCTCCAGTGAATTTATCCACCTTCTTCAATATTTTTTTTGCAGGTAGCCTATGTCAGTCGGATTTTAGTCTCTCTGCAGGTGCTTGTACTGTAGCTGATTGGAATTGAAGGAGGGCACTTTGCACTTCAAAATGTTGCTCCTTGCACTTTACAATTTGCTATTTTTTGAATGTTATTCATGAGTATTGAATGCATTCTTCTGGCGAGAACAGAAGTATTTTCTTTTAGTCTTTATTCGGGCGCAATGCTCATCAACATTTGCAAAACATTTTTTATGAAAGTTACTTTTTCTTTCTTATTGTAATCATTTACAATCATAAGTAAAATATCAACTATTTTTTAAATGTAGCATTTTTCACTGATGCACTTTCCTTTACTCTCCGGGCTGTATGTGATCACCACCACTTTACTACTTTGTCAAAGCATTGCCCAGCTGAATACCTGACTTGGAAGTTCCTAAATATGTAAATTACTCTCTAACAAATTGTCAAGTGAGTTTTTAATAAAGGTCATTATTTTATAAAACGATGCCCGCAGGAAGAACAGGGAAATGTCTTATGCCCTTGAGGTCAAGAAATACATGTAGGTTTATGTTAATGAGAGATTTAAATGTCAGCTCACACATGGAAAGGTTTTGTTAGAAGGTTTTTATTACTTCAAGGGTTTATAGAAATGCCAACCCGAACCCAGCTTCAGGAACGATGCACAATGTTTTTTTTCTGCAAACAAAATGGTCAAACATTATGGTCACGATACCATCTGTAGTATGAAATGATCGCAACGTCTCTTCTGGACTGAATGTGTATGTAAACAAAGGAGGACTGCTGTAACTAGCAACATACTGTTTACAGAGCCTAGGCTGTTTTTGGATTTCAGCACATACACGGTAAATGGACTCCACTTATATAGCGCTTTTCCCCAGACTCAAAGCGCTTAACATTGTTTTGTACACATTCACCCAATCACACACACATTCATACACCGATAGCAGCAGCTACCATGCAGGGTGCAAGCTGACTATCGGGAGCAATTCGGGATTCGATGTCTTGCCCAGGACACTTCGACATGTGGCGGGTAGGCGGGGGATCGAACCTCCGACCTTGCACTCCAGAGGCGACCTCCCTGCCCACTTCGCCACTGCCAGCTCGGTGTTTCTTGATCCCCTGCAGAAAATATATAAAAAATAAAGAAATTAAAAATGATTAATATTGGGGCGTAGTGGGTAGTGCGCGTTCCATATAAGGTCAGACCTTGTCGCAGTGGTCACGGGCTCGAATCCGACCCGTGAACCTTCACTGCATGTCATCACACCCTCTCTCTCCCCATTTCAACTCTGTATTCTCTGACTTTAACTGTCAAATTAAGCTTGAAAATCACCCAAAAAACTAATTGAAAAAAAAAATAAAATTAATAATAAATCTTTGCTTGTCTGTCTCCTTGTGTGTGTGCAGGTTGGGCATGGAGCACGACGGGCAGGGTAACCGTTGTGGAGATGAGACTGCTATGGGCAGTGTGATGGCTCCGCTGGTGCAGGCGGCTTTCCATCGATACCACTGGTCTATGTGCAGCGGACAGGAGCTCAAGAGATACATACAGTGAGTTATACATGTTACAGCAAAGTGGATGGGCGTTGACAAACACTACAATGTATTGCTGTGGAAGTGGGACTGTTTAAGTATAGTGTCCCAACAGAGTAGCATTGCCGTTCCATTATTGATCATAATTGACTTCATAGAGAGTCACATGCATTGATGACAACACGTCATGTTATAGGAAGCACGCGTACTTGGTTCCACATTACTTGGATTTTAGTATGTAATTTAATGTATAAAAATCATCATGAACTTTGCCAGTTGATTGCTAACTTTAAAACAATGATTTTTTTTTTCAGAAAATTATGTGTACATTTGCATCTGTTCAAAATCAAGTTGTGGGATAAACCCAGATCTTTATTATTATTATTGTTATAAGCTCTCACAGAACAGACTTTCGATACAACCTTCTTTTCTTAATTGAAAAAATAAATTATGTTTTGAAAAAACAAATGTTTAATAAAATGGCTGTTAAAAATGGTTGTATAGGAGAAATATACAGTCGCAAACAGACAAGGTTTAATGAAATTAAATCTAACACCGTAATGTACATTTTGGACAGTATGAAAAAAAACATGTTATTGAAGCAAAATAACCAAAAATCCAAAAACTATTAACAATGCTTGAAAGAAAAATGTGGCTTGCAGAAGCTCACCTTAAAAATACCTACTAATGTCTGCAATTTTTCATGTAGATATTTTTAAGTGACACATTTTGCCCTATTCATCTGCAGTGTCTGGCCTTAAACCATGACATTTTTCCTGTCTACAATCTGGTGGAAGATTGGACTGAATTTGTGTTTGCAAAAAGCTGTTGCACCATTTTCTCCTTTTTCATTTTCGCGGACAAACCATTTTCTCACTCCGCTGCTCATGAATCAATTCTCCTGACAGGGAAAGTTCAATAAAGCATGGACACAAAACTAATGACATGTCATTATAGGCAGTGGGGAAGTGCAATCAATGGCCATACAGTGTATATATATTTATTTTTTTTGTTTTTTTTAGAGAAGCTCCAGGCCATTACTGCAGGGGGGGAACAATCTATATTTTGTAGGAAAACTGTTGCTGCTAGTATGATAATGTCCTGATCATAAAATATGAAAGCTTCGGTTCGGAAAGGGAAAAGAAATAAGATTTGTAAATATTTCTAAGATGTGTCCAATCACTTCACACTTACAAACAGCAAATTCTCCTAGAAAGCTGTGTGCAAACATTCAGTTAAAAGATTCACAGGTATTGAAGTGGGGCACGATTGATTGAAGTGAGCAATCAGGCGCTAAAAAAATGTCAAAACTCTACATTGTAGGATGTTTTTGCTGCTCACTCGGAGCTGACATTAACTGCCAAGGAGTTTTTGATTATGTTTGTTGCTGTAATAATTATGTGGTAATTAAAAGTGTGTGACGCGAAAAATCCAGTATCATAAGCGAATGATGGTCAAATCTCAAATGAAGATGAGATATGTATAAAAAAATATGTAGGCTTGGAATAACCTGTATAATAACGGCTCACATAATAATAATAATAATAATAATAATTGATAGGTTTTATATAGCGCTTTATTGCCTAGGCACTCAAAGACGCTTTACAGGGTTCATACCGGTGGTGGTAAACTACGATAGTAGCCACAGCTGCCCAGGGGCAGACTGACGGAAGCGTGGCTGCCATTCAGCGCCAACGGCCCCTCCGACCACCACCTCAAACATACAGCAATCATACACATCCACACAAGGCAAGGTGGGTGAAGTGTCTTGCCCAAGGACACAACAACCATGACACAGGTGGCCGGGCGGGGATCGAACCGCCAACCCTTGGATCGTTGGCCGACCCGCTTAACCACCTGAGCCACGGTCGCCCACATGGTTAACTCTACTGCATAATATGCATTGCTGCAGTACTGACATCAATTCACTAACTCTGTTAAACAGTGATCCTGTCATATACCACATATGTCAATTACTTACAGCATTTTTTTCCGTTACGTTTTTAAACCATCTATAGTATTTGAATTGCTGAAAAGCTGTTTCACCAATAGTAGTTTTAAACTGGTGAAAAAATACCATTAAAATATAAGCAATTGGACTTTCTTGTTAAAAATGCAAACACGTAACATCAGAAAAACACGGACACTTCTCGATTCATAATATGTGAAGCATCTGAAAAGAGTAAGGCACAGTTATCCATCCAAATTAAAATATATTGTCATTTAAGTTTGATAAACTTTACAGAGAAATTCTGTTTAGATGAGGTGGGCTCTGTTTCTTCTATAAAAACAATGACTGTTGCCTGGGGACTGTTTGATACAGCCATGCCCACACAGTCCTGTCGAACGGTCTAGACACTGAACACGCTTTTTTTCAAAAAATAATGTGCTTCATCACTATTGTAAATTATTAATTAATTTCTTAACAGCACGTATGACTGTCTCCTGGACGACCCCTTCAAACACGACTGGCCGCAGCTTCCCGAGCTGCCCGGCATCAACTACTCCATGGACGAGCAGTGTCGCTTTGACTTTGGCGTGGGATACAAGATCTGCACTTCAGTGAGTAGTAGAGTACAACCCCCCTATAGTTCCAGCTCCCCTTGGCCCTCAGGCATTGTTTTATCCAGTGAACAGTTGCTACCTGCATACAGAAAGCAGCTCTGTGCCCCTGGGTCAAAATATATCTGTCTGTGAAATTCAGCAGAGAGAAAGGAAAGATGGAGAAGGTTGTGGAGTCCATGCATAGACACGTACTGTACTCTGCAAAAGAACTGAGAGAAATTTCACCCAACTGAGACTGAAAATGTATCTGTACAGTAGATGAGAGGAGAGATGAAGGGGGGGCTCTTTACAAGGTGACTTTTACATATGAGCTTGTGTTCATTAGATGGTGGATTAGTGAGCGCTTAGTGAGACATCTGCTTACACACCTGCTATCTGGATAGTCCATCATATTCTGGGTTATATTGTATATATATACAGTGCTGCTTGAAAGTGTGTGAACCCCTTGAACCTTTTGGAATTGTATTTATTTTAACAATAATTAATACATTTCTATCAATACCAGTATTTTTTGAAATAACAGATGTTTGTTTATCAATTCAACATTTTTCTTTTCCAGAAATCAATTATTAAAACAGATAAAACAAATTATTTGACAACTGTTGTATGTGCAAAAGTGTGTGAACCCTAAGCTGCATTGCTTAAATCGAGCAGGTAAACATAATCAGATGGGCCAAATTGAGTCATGAAATGGACCAATGTAGTGAGAGACCTTTAGGGAAGAAATTGGGCGGCACTAGATAATACAGAGTCAGTTTAGGCTCACCAAAGTGAACCCATACAGGTCAGACATGCTGGAAGGGAAAACAATCTCTGAGGATCTCAGGAATATAGTGTTGATGTTGCATATTTGTCTGGGGACAGCTATAAATTAATTTAAAAAAAGTTTGAGCTCCATCGGTCCACCGTGAGGCAAATCATGAAGAAGTGAACTTCCTTCAAAAGTGTATTTTGTTTGTTTATTCATTGTCAGCACATGGGACTTTTGCCTAGCACAGTTGTTCCTCTTATGCCGCTGCATTATTACAAAAATATGAGGGAGAAACAGTGATGGATTGCACAGAATTCGGAATCAACTTATAGACCAAAGAAATCCAAGAAGATGCCGTCGTCAGGATCATGGTTATAACTGGTGTGTGTCAGCTAAGAGCACTATACAACAGGAGGGCGAACCAATCGCAAAGCACTTAGAAACACAGAACTAGCTGTGTGGCTTACACTTTAGTTTTCTTTATACTGTACAGTGCTCCTATCCCTCTTTAAAATGGGTCCTCAAAGCGTTCCAGCCAACTGGGAAGTCCTACTTTTTCCGACCTCCTACTAGGACAATACGACTGGAATGCCGTTTAAAGTCGGAGTTCCATCTACAGTTCCTTAACATCGATGTCAGGGGACTACAGATGAAAAATAGCCTTTTTTGCTAATTCTGGCATTTTTAACCCATGTAGTATGTGTTTTATTAATTTGCACTGTCCCCTTCTGAAATAAACTGAATTATTTGAAACAGTGCAGCCTTTGTTCCCTTTGACAGGCAGGTTAACTAGGAGTCTGTTCAATCAATATCTGCCTTGATTTAAAGTCAAGACCACAGCCTTAGTGCGACTGCCCCGTGTGCTGGTCCGCCACTTTCCAAACAATCTATAGTGCGTTTTACAGAGTGCCTAAAGTGTCTCAGTAAAGGTGCCGTGCCTACCCGTGCCTGCTGATTAGCTTCAGTAATCCTTGACATTTATTCCTCAAGCCTCTGTAGCTCTACCGAAGCGATGATTTTTCTCCATTTGGCGTTTCAATAATGGTGATTGAAGAGCACTTCGCTGCGTTCGTTTTACATAGGAAGTCAGTAGGTCTGAGTCGACTGTGTTTTCAGTAGCACCAGAGTGGGAAATCACAAGAAAGCATGAACGTTTTTTGCCTTTTAGAATCACCCCAGGTTAGCCATGGTGCTAGCAATACCAGTTGAACAACGCTTGTTGTTGTATTATCACAAATAATACAGAAGAGCTAAAATGTTCTTTTTTCCAAATATTCATCTGTATTTTTCCGAAGTAGGAATTCTGACCTCAGTTCGACTATAACGCAGCATATCACTTCAGTCCTTTTCAACTGGGTTGAGATGTGGGTGGCAGTGAAGGCCATAGCACACGGGGGCACATAGTTTTCATACTCATCAAACCTGTCTAGTGACCCCATTGTGCGTAGTCATTCTGGAAGAGATCACTCAATCAGAACAACCTTATATTGCTTGGCAGTGCCCGCTCCCTCTAAAGCGAACCCAATCTATGCTAGTGAAATGCCCCACAACTGCATAACAGATCCACCTGATCCCATCAATGTATGGTCAATCATTCATATCAGGCCTGTAACACATTGGTACACTTGCCCGGATGTGAAGATTATGGTGAAGGATGACTCATCTGACCATGTGCATTGCTCCTATTTGTTTCATCTCTGTTGACCACCAGTGCCTCTGCTATTTGCGCCACTGAATTTGCAAATGTGCTTTCATCTTTTTAATGAGGGGTGTATTTAAATGCGGCGCTGCTATTAGTATCAACCTCTCTTTGTAATTGCCTGTATACTTGTTGACTCACAATCATCAGGTTGTCGCTCGCGCCCACAATTTGGCGACCTCGTTTCACTGACGTCTTTCCCCGTGGATCTGAATTGAATTCTTCCTTTGAAAGGACAAAGAATTTCAACCCACTCTATCCTTGACTCATTTTCTGTAAACCTGGCCACTCGAGAGTGAGATAAACAAGATTTCAATTTTTAACCATTAAAATTCATTCATTTTTCGTGAAATACAAATCTCCTCACCATTCTCTACCTGTCCGTATTGTGTGTGCACTGAAAAAAATCAAATCTGGTGCTAGTACACTGCTAGGCAATGTAAACGGTTATGTAAAAACGAAGGGTATGGAAACATAGGGTGCCCACCATAACTATCAACATGTCCGTTTACAGAGCCTATGCTGTGTATATACACTAGATTCTTTTCAGACGCACACACAGTACGAAGTTGGGGGATATATTCAATGATTTTGAACAAAAAGTGATTTTGACATAACAAACATTCTCCAGAATCCCTGACTCCACCTTTAAGGTCTGGCTCTCTCTTGTTGGCCTTAAATGACCGTCAATGGACGAGGTGTTTGTAGCATAGGCATGTCCTCAGGCTGCTCTCTTAATGCACAACAATGTTGATTAATGAGGGGCCGCCCGCCGTCCACAGCAATTTGTGCATCGTAGCCCTGTGAATTCTCATTTGCATCACACAAACAAACTCAAAGGGATTTTGTTTTGTTTGTAAAAGGTCATTAAATCCGGCTAAGTGTTTATTGTTTGCCACTGCAAAACGGGGGGAGCCACTCACCCCCGAAACCCGACTGAGCGAGATCGGAAGAGTTGAATTTATTCTCTGCATGATTCCAATTAATTCAGTTGTTTTCATGAAGTCCTAATAGAAAGTATAGGGATAGACAGAGGCAGTGGCTCTTAATTAGGAATGTATTAAACTAACCAATTAACTCTCTCTCAGTTTGTTGTGCATTTGATTTTTTCAGCACCACACATTGTCCCAGGTTTGTTACCACCCTTAAAGGTTGGAGAAAGCCATCCTAATCCAAAACAGTTTTTGTCAAAATCGACAATTATTTTACTCACTGTCCGCTACCTGCCCGTACTGTGTGTGCGCTCTGAAAAAAATCTGTTGTTTATACACACCCCAGGCTCTGTAAACAGATATTATACAAAGGTAGTCGACCATAGGCATGTCTTACATTTTTTAGATATATTTTTTATTATAATTCTTCCCAATTGCCCAAATTTGTGCTCCGTTCTCTGCATCAGAAACACCCTGGAAGCTGTGGGAAATCAATGAGCTCTTAATATCGAATAAAACTAAAGTGAAAACGCTGTTTCACTGCTCATATTATATCCCTGAGTGCTAAGAACTAAATAGATTTTAAAGACTCGAGCATCCTCCCTCCTGCTGAAGCGCTCAAGTGCCCGCCAACCTGAAGATGTCATCTCCTCGGATTTTACGAATCATAATTTGATTCCATCTTCAAATCTTCCATCTGTGCAATCCATCACCAGTCTCCCCTCAGATTTTTTTAATAATGCAAACTCTGAAAAATTAATTATTTATACCTTGAATCTATGTGGAATGAAAACTGGTGCATTGAGAGCGCCTCACCGGAATGTGTTGAATAGCTTTTTTGCAAACATTTAAAAAAAAAAAGGCAAACTTTCTTGAAACTAAGTTATCCAAGAACACTCTTTGCCTCTTTACCTCTCTCTGAGTTACTAATCTAATTTAAGGAACTCATAAATGGCCACAAGGAGGGGATATTCAATTTAAGTTTGCCATAAGAAACTTATCCACGTTTATTTGCCAGTTGCACATTTTCCCACAGTGGATGTCTGTCGATGGATGGATTTGAGTTATTGGATTGTGTCCTCTTGGTTCTGTGTAAAAGACAAACTACTGCAGCAGAGAAAATAAGCTTGATGAGACAGACGGGGACAGAGATTGACCAATTCAAAAGAAATATCTTAACCTGTTAAAAGGAAAAAGTGTAAAGGGTGATTTGGCAGCTCAGATTGTGCACAAAAGCCTTTTTTCAGTAAAGTGTTGCTTCAAAAAGCAGCTGAAAAAGAGCGATTTGGATGATGGTTCAAATTCTTTAAAAGTATAAAACGTCTGACCGCCTTCCCCACCACAACAAAGTGTTTACAAAGACAGTGTCGATTTCCACTCAACTTCAGTGCTTCTCATAGTGTAAGACTTAACACTTGTAAAGAAGTTTAGTCTGCAGGGTGCCAGCTGTCTACTGCGTAATAATAAAAAACAAAAAGGTTGTATCAGATCAATTCTAAAGCATCATACTGAGCCTTAATTGTATCTGAGCAAACTGGAAGAACGTATGGTTTTTTTCAAACGCCAACCTTGGATTTTTCGTCTTCTTTGAAATCAAAAGATTTTAAAAAAGAAAGTCAATTTCACCTATTAGTCTTCAACTCATGCGTCACAATGTGAGAGCTGTGTGAAGCTATTTGTCAAAACAACATTCTACTTCAGGGCGGCTTTGGCTAAGGGGAAGGGCGGTCGTCCACTGGACTGCAGGGTCGGTGGTTCGATCCCCCGCCTCCCCGCCACATGTCTTTTCCAAGTGTCCCTGGGCAAGACACTGAACCCTAAAATGCTCCCCATAGTTAGCTTGCACCCTGCGTGGTAGGTATCAGTGTGTGAATTGGTGAATGTGTTCAAAACAATGTAAAGCGCTTTTGGTCTGTGCAAAAAAGTAGAGAAAAGTGCTACATACTGTAAGTGTAGTCAATTTACCATTTACTTTCATTTTCTAAGCTCACTTACTCTTTGTCTGTGTTTCAGTTCCGTACGTTTGACCCGTGTAAGCAGCTGTGGTGCAGTCACCCGGACAACCCTTACTTCTGCAAGACCAAGAAGGGGCCGCCTCTGGACGGGACAGAGTGCAATCCTGGAAAAGTAAGTTTGTGTCTATAACATACAGTACGGTTATTACTACTCGGACCAAACGTGGACACGGTCCAAGACAGTTCTGAATCACATACTTAGAGTCTTTAAAGGTGCTCCGAGGAACTTTTAGTTTGTGTTAATTCTTGCACCCCCTTTGCACAAAAAAACAAGACAAAGGCAAGGACCTATTTAAATGTTCCTCGATGTACCTTTAACAGAGTTTTTTATAATGTTTGGCTAAATGTCTCTTCTCTCTCTCTCTCTCTCTCTCTCTCTCTCTCTCTCTCTCTCTCTCTCTCTCTCTCTCTCTCCTCTCTCCTGTGTAGTGGTGCTACAAAGGTCACTGCATGTGGAAGAACCCCAACCAGGTGAAGCAGGACGGGGGCTGGGGCTCCTGGAGCAAGTACGGCTCGTGCTCGCGCTCCTGTGGCACGGAGTCCGCTTCCGCACGCGTCAGTGCAACAACCCGGCGTGAGTGGCAAATAAGTTACAATGACATGATGATGATGATGATGATGATGATTTGACTCTGTTTGGCTTCATTACATAATCTAACAGTCAAGAAAATTAACAATGTTTGCCATGGAGACCGTTTGAAAAGGCCACGTCTGCATAATCCTGTCAAATGTTCGAGAGACAAAAAAAAAAGCTGTTTTAACTACGTGTTATCCTTTTTAGCGACATTTATTGTCAATCAGAATTTTGTAAAAGCTTTTTGAGACGGCCAATTTTGAAATCATGTATAGATTTTTTTTACTATTTTAGACCAGGTTTTCCAGAGGCTAGTTCAACCTTTCTCGGTTTTTTAATTAAAGCTCCCCCCCCCATTCCCACCAGACCCTCCAACGGCGGCCAGGACTGCCCGGGTGTGAACTACGAATACCAGCTTTGCAACATCGACGACTGCCCCAAGCACTTCGAGGACTTCCGCGCCCAGCAGTGTCAGCAGCGCAACTCCCACTTTGAGTTTCAGAACGCCAAACACCACTGGCTGCCCTACGAGCACCCCGACGGTAAGCCATGTGGAACAGTAACCAATGTTCATGTATATGAAAAAGTTACGCACTCTAGCTTTAAAAGAGCCATATGCTGCATGTTTCATCCACGTGAAAAATAACCAAGACTCCTCTAGTGTCTCTGAGAAAAATGTTGTTTTGTTCCTGCATGAATCCAAAAAAGTCTTTATTTCTGTTACCAAAAACAATTTGGGGAAAATTTCAACAGCGGATAACACTCTTTTGTGTGTTTTTGTCTGGTTTTCTTTCTCATATTTTTCATGCTTGATTTTTTTTTTTCTCTTGTCTCCCGTCACTCTGCCAATATGCTAAATTCAAAAACCATCCAAGCTCAACACGTGCCCTTTCTGCTCAAAAGGTGGTGGAACTCTGCAATGTGGATATAAAGCCTTTTTATCGACTGTATTTAAATTCCTGCTCTCTACCACAGCTGTTTGCTTTATATCCGGCTGCTGCGCTCTACGAATAGTTAAGCTCCTAATTTATTCAAGGTTTTTAAAAAATTCAGTCGTGTAGAAAATGAAGAAGCAAAGTCTACAGTGAACCTGCATGGAGGCACGGAAGTGATGAGGAGAACTCTTTGTTTAAGTTTGAAAGTAAAATGAGCTATGAGCTACCAAAGAAAGGCAATGTCATTTTACACAGAGTGTGGATAGGTGTGTATGCACATCCCACGTTACATCAAGGAGATATAAAATAAATCATGCTTTACAAAGATTTATATGTAGGTTCAAAAATAGCCGTTATTAGCTCAGAAAATGGTCTTTTGAAATACCTGCAAACTTATAGGTGAAAAAGTAAAACAGTTCAGCTGCCTGGTGCGTGTGGTGCTGCATTTTTTATTGCTTTGGCGGAGACGTGCTGAAACCTAAGGGCCCTTAGTAAGGTTTTCAAAGTTTGTCCTCCAGTCTCTCTCATGCACCAGTGGGTTCTTTTAAGGGTCTGATATAAGTACAGCAACTGAGAGGACTATTTACAGAATATATATAAAGACTTAATCACGGCATCTTTGAATTCCTGCCGTGGCCACCTCCAGTGCATAGTTTACTGTGTATTTATTCTGTAGGCTTTCTTTCTCATTTATATCCCGTGGGGCCATCTAATTACCATAATCCAGTACATTTGATAGCAGCATTTTTCAGGTTGGTGACTGTTGATTTCAAGCTGGGTTTTCGTAACTGCAGCAACAGCAGTGGAGAAGTTTTCTTTTAAAACTTTAGCAGTTTCCAATATAAAAAAGCAATACACGTGTTTAGAGACATACACTGGTACAATCTTGATTTTACCAGTGCATTGTTATTTGTTATGTTGTGTCACTAAGGCTTATCTAAATATAGCATGGAATTATCTTTTACTTATGTATGTACGTGGTTATGTTCAAATAACTCGTAAATAATGTAATGGCATTTTTAAAAAATCTCAATTTTGCCTTTGCAAATTGGATTTTCTTAAACGCTAATTATTTTATTTATTTATTTATTTTATTATTTCAGGACAATGCACATTGATACACATAGTCATTCCAACATGTAAATGTGCCAGATTGTAGCCCAGGGGCTAATTTCCATCTGTTGTCCATAGGCAGGTGGATGTTACAGTAAAAGCAATACAAAAGATATACAATAAATACATAACATGAAAAGGTTCTATAAAAAGCAAGGACAAACATAAGTATTGGTAATAATAATTATCCACCAATATGCTGTTTTGTTTTATAGCCAACAAGAGATGCCACCTGTACTGCCAGTCGAGGGAGACGGTAGATGTGGCCTACATGAAGCAGCTGGTGCATGATGGGACGCGGTGCTCCTATAAAGACGCCTACAGTATCTGCGTGCGTGGAGAATGTGTGGTAAGAGCGTTTATAAAAACGATTTCTTTATTTTTGGAAAGTTTTTAAAGGGACTCCTTTGAAATGACATTGTTGTATGATTAATGGTGCATTATGGAGTTTCAGAGAAGGGGGATTTGTTAACTTTTGAAGAGCCTGCAGTTAGTATGCAAAACATATTAATCTAAAAGTAATTCTTATAATGAATAATTATATAATCATAAATCAAAACTAAATTATTTTGAGGCACCTTGGACCAAACGTAAGACTGAAATATGCTTGTAAACCAAACCGTGGGCCCTGCTGTAAACAACAACAGTGAAACAGTAACTTTTCAGGAAGCTTTCTAACTTCCAACAGTGTTCCAGGGATCCAATCTTCCTGCGAGGAAAAAAAAATGTTTATTGAGTTATTAGAATAAACCTTAAAGAGGACCTATGATACTTTTCGACTTTTATGACCTATAAACGTTGTTATAATGATTTATAGTCATGTTTAACCACTCTACTAGGGTATCAAGTAATTACGTACATGCATTTCGACGTAGTCCCTGCTGACCGTCTGGGGTGGCTATGCAGAGCACTAAAAACTATGGCAGCCGGTCGAGCCGAACTTGTTCAAATTTCCGGGTTCTGTCTGTCACGCTGGGGTCGTTTCTGTCATGTTTCCATATATGGTAATGCTGCCGCTCAGGCAAGCTCCGGCTGCATGCCCCCACCTTCCTTAAAATTTCCCGCTGCTGGAAGGAAGGTAACCAATCACAACGGAGTGGGGTTTGCAGCAGGGGGGGGAGGGGCGGAGAAGCTCAAAGCAGTGTGTAGAGAGAGACTGTTGTGCTCGCTAGGGTAAGAGGAAGAGTGTCCCGAAAATCTACATAGTTTTTTGTGATGTGATTCGTGTCAGGTTGCTCTATAGCAGTTTTTAACAAGAAATGAAGACCAGAAAAGTAGTATAATAGGATCTCTTTAAGAAAATGTTCACTTCTCTGACAAAAGTTACATAGTGCACCTTTAAAAAAAACTGCACGTTCAGTATCAAGATCAATTTCGAATATGCTATGGCCGGAAAAGTGCTCGCTCCCCGCTGTTTGACATGAATCAAAGCAGAGTGTGAAAGTGTACTCACATGCGTATGTGGCGTTCTGCACAAGCCTTTAGTTCATGCTGTGTTCAAGGGTTTGTACAGCAGCCTATAGGTGAAAAATGCTTCAAGGACTTGACAACTAATAGCAGTAAAACAGCATGGAAAACGTAAAAAGCTAATGATACAGGCAAATGGTGTTGGCAAGCAATCGCATGACTATTAAAATATAACTATACAATTTGGAAAAGGCATAAACTTTTTAAAACGTGTGTGTTGTGTGTGTGTGTGTGTGTGTGTGTGTGTGTGTTCACCTTAGAGAAAACTCTTCTCGACAGGTGGAACTCCTCTCATTAAAACCATGTTTCATTTAGTGAATTTATTACGTCTCCAAAAACCTAAACCTGCTCATAGTTTTAAATAGTTTTTTTTCTCGCTCTCCAGAAAGTTGGCTGCGACAGAGAGATCGGTTCCAACAAAGTCGAGGACAAATGTGGCGTGTGCGGCGGGGACAACTCTCACTGTCGCACCGTCAAAGGGACCTTCACCCGCACACCAAAGAAACCTGGTAAGGACACATTGGAACCAGTAAGAGCGCAATGTCTCAATTGTTTGACTCTGTTATGTTTTGGTGTGTGATATATTTTTCCCAATTGTTTCCCTGCCTGTTGTCTCTACTCCTGTATGTCCCTGGATACATATTGTCATCATGAGTGAACCATAAACCTTAATAACAAGACATACTGTACATGTATGTATATCGAAAGACTCGTTTTCCACCGAGCAGTTCGGTGTGGCTCGGCATGCATGTGTTTGTGTTTCCACTGCCGAAAGTTTGGAAAGGGTCCCAAAAGAAGCTAAACGATGCAGCACCTATTTTTTATCATCCTTTTGTTGGGGTACCAAGCCGCCTTAAAGGGTCTCAAAATGGGTGGAGCTACACACATAAACCCCGCCTACCAATGAAGGGTTTTATCGGGCAGTTGAAAAGCAAGCCAGATCTAGGGTTACCTGCCCTACCAAACCGAACCAAACCGAACTGGGCTGCTCAGTGGAAACGGGCCTTACTGGGCTACCTGTAATGTTATTACTGTAGACCACTGTGAGTAGACGTAAGGCAAGGCAAGGCAAGTTTATTTATATAGCACAATTCAGACACAAGGCCATTCAAAGTGCTTTACAGGGGCAAGATTAAAATACATAATACACATTAGAAAAGCGACGAAAGACAAGGTGGGGGCAATGCAGCGTGTAGTTTAGGTTCCAAGGATAAGGCTGGTGTTATTCCATATCTTTTCATTATCAAAACCAAAAGTTAGTCCACCTTTGAGTCCAACTTCCTGACCCTGTGTGTGGCTGGCTTGCAGCCCAAGACGTAATTCTTCAGAAAAAAAACATAAATATCGACTTTGTACTAAAAAAAAGAGTACGTAAATACTGCACAGTATATCTATATACAACTATGTCTCAACCGACTGTACCGATTAGAAGGGCCTGTTTGCTTTCTGTGTATTATCTTTAAATGGGATTTGTTGACAGTGAGGCAGATATGGCGTATAGCTCCAGCCTTATCCCTGCACACTGATTCATTCCATGGCTTCTTGTTTCAACAGGGCTGTTGTCATGGCGCACCATTAACGCTGATTTAGGAACAGCGGTCAAATTGGGCTGTGACCTAAAGACAAAGATAGACAAAAGTGTTGAATAGCTTATTTTGGTTGCCTTGCTAGCTTGTGTCCTTGTAGGATACTGTTAGAAGATAGATAGTAAAAAAAATATATGTGTAACACAACTTTGCTGGAAAAGTTAAAAGCATATCGTCTCTTGGAGAGTCTCCTGACAAATTCTAGTTTGGAACTTTTTAAGGTGTCCTGATGTGTCCTCTTGATAATGTGCCTCTAATGTTAGAGAGACATTTAGATTACAATATTTTTGCGGAGCACGTGCAATGCCTCGAGCACTGATTTAAAAACACAAAGTGGTGAGGGCTTAACAACAGCTCTTGATTGATCGGCCTTTCACTGGCTCTTTCAATTATTTTCTCCTTTTTGTCTTGTTTTTTTTAACGACTAAAAGCCCACCCATCCTACTAACAGAGTTCTGATTTCTGGAGTAAGGAGAATAGCTTTCATCAGGGCTCGAGTGGTCCGAGACACTTTCCAGCACACAGCAAAGTAGCCATTGTTATTCAGGGAGAGAAACTGCACTCAAAGTGAAAAGTGTTGAGTGTCACTTTTCGAGCATCTTCCCAGATTTCACATCATCTCAGATTTGGAGGTAAAACCTCTGAGGCGAAACAAAAAAAAATAAGCATCGATTTTTCCTGAAATGAGAAATAGTGAGGGAGATGTAAGTTGACTGTGCATTGATGGTGCATTCACATTGCTGGGAGCAAAAAGAATAATCATCCTGTGGAAATATTATTTGTTGAGAACTTGCAAAAATAGGTTGTCAAAAAATAAGGAAGAGGAGGTGGATGCAATGTATAGTATAGTATACTGCAGGGGTTTTCAAAGTGTGAGAGAGTGAGCCCCCCCTCAGAGAACAAATTTCAGCGGAGCCCTCCAAAACATTTTCTAAATCCTTGTGTGTTTTGAAAGATCTTTTAATTATTTTACAGCTTTAAACATATTTTTGAAACATTCTAAAAAAAATTGTGTGTTTTTAAACACATTTTTGAATACATTTTAACATCTTTATCTAATTATGTTTTTGTTTTGCTTTTTTAAAATACATTTGAACATCTTAATCCAGTGTTTTAATCCTGCTTCCTTTAAGCATGGATAGTAGTGACTCAGTGTGCAGTGGAGTGAGAAAGATAGGCAGACAGGCTTGCCCAAATTATTCACTATTGTTAAATGTTATTCACACACCCAGTGTTTTTCCGCTAGTGCCTCCAATGTCCTGCTGGGGGAAAATAGTAGCCAGCGGAGAACCAGACCCTCCTACGGTGGTCCGGGGTATGCCTTTAAATGCAGTGAGAGGAATGAAGCAGAAGAACTCTTGTCCAAAAATGCCATGATGTTAATATAAAAAACACAAACTCAAATGTATTTTTTATTTTTTCACATATTCATCCGCATAATTATTACATTATAGCAGACACTTGACTAGACTCAGGCTGTCTTCGGAAAGCCATACTCACGTCCTCCCTCCTTCATACTCAACATCTATAGACTACTGTAGCCTACATACTGTCTATGCCACGGGTGCCCCCTACCCAATTACTATTTAACAATAGATGCAACGTAGAGTTGAGGTTGATGGTCAATGTCATTAGTTTCAATGAAGGAAAGATGTTAGGAACAACAACAAATCAAGTATTTCATCTTTGGCAAACATTTTGTTTTTTCACTGGCAGATGCATTTCAATGTCACAGATGTATTGTGGCTACTGGAGGTATGTGTTTTTATGTAATGTTTATGTAGAATATACTGTATAGACAACAAGTGACTCAGTGCATGTGATTTAACACTTAATGTTGAGGCTAAAGGGTTTTAAAAAAACAGCCTTTTTTAAAATGACAAAGCTGACAATCTTACTGAGTCTAAACACACAGAGAGAGAGAGAAAGAGAGAGAGAGAGAGAGAGAGAGAGAGAGAGATGATGATGGCAAATTGGTCAGGCTGTGATGTAACCGTGCAGAGGCTAGACATATTAATGTATATCTAATAATTCCAGGATAGCTTTTTTGAAAATAAAATAAGTGCATAGAGGTGTTTATCAAGTTGGGTTTACCTCCTGCAGTTCTCCATGCCACTTCTATGTGATACCATACAGAATTTCCGGTGGGAACTTTTTGAATTTTTAAATACAATTTAGCTGTAGGAAAAGTTTTATTGTTTTTGTTTCATTATACTTTTTTTGTAATGGCCCATACAAGCCACATAAAGGATTATTTATTAATTTTTTTCATTGAAAACTACAAAATGTGGCCATATGGAAGGTGAAGAGTGACACTGGGTTGTGCTGTGTATCTTGCCGTCGCAGCCTACACTCCAAACAGTCTAATTCAGTTGGATTAACACGCTTGTTAATTAAGAAATAGCCATCTGTTTAATGTTTTCATTAGTATCAATACGTTTTTTTTTTTATCAAATGTGTAAGTTGTTCCCTTTCGTTTCTCTGAACTCAAGCGGCTTCCTTCAGGTTATTTCCGCCCTGCAGACACACAACACACACACACACACACACACACACACACACACACACACCACACACACACACACACACACACACAATGTAGAACCCACCTCGGTCCACTGATGTTTCATTGTGCCTTTGTGTCTTCATATTAACCGCCAGCATGAAAAAAATGACTTAAGAATTACCAGAGCATTTACTCAAACGGTTCCATGATGCCTTCCTACTTTAAATCTGACACCTACCTCAACTCTAATTAATTATTCCCTATCAATTAACCCAGTACAGAGCCTCAGAGAACAATTTAAAAAAAAATTTTTTTACAATGACGGCTTCATCAAACCGTTTCAGGGAGTGCTTTTGTTGAAACTGTGATCATCAATTCATTTTTTAATTATTTTTCTTAACACCATCACTCTCATCTAACCACTCATCATCACGTTTCTTAACAGGCAAACAGTTAAGCAAGAGAGCCCAAAAAGAAACCCCTTTGTTGGAAAGCACAATATGCAAGTATCCAGCGTTACTGAAAAACATCCCCTGTAGTGGCTTTGTAGTGCAAAATTGATTTGCCTAACGCTGTGTAGACTAGACATACACACACACACACAAACGCATACACATACACACACACATAATGAATATACAGTAGTGCTGCTGTTCTGTTTGTTACTAACACAGTGAGTATCTAGAGTTGACTCCACTGTCGCATATAGCAGTGGCAGCTTCATTATCTTGTCAACTCTTCCAAAACTTGAAGAAGTTCCCTGTGTGTGTGTGTGTGTGTGTGTGTTGTGTGTTGTGTGTGTGTGTGTGTGTGTGTGTTGTGTGTGTGTGTGTGTGGTGTGTGTGTGTGTGTGTGTGTGTGTGTGTGTGTGTGTGTGTGTGTGTGTGTGTGTGTGTGTGTGTGTGTGTGTGTGTGTGTGTGTGTGTGTGTGTGTGTGTGTGTGTGTGTGTGTGTGTGTGTGTGTGGTGGTGTGTGTGTGTGTGTGTGTGTGTGTGTGTGGTCATTTTCATGTAAATGTATCTTGAGCAATTGCTATACCACAGCCCCTAACACACTAACTTTGTGTGGATGACAAAATGTCAACTTTTTAGACACAAAACCTGCAGACCTTTTGGAGGCAATAGGGATGTTGTTTGGCCAATTTATAATCCAATTGATGTAAAAAAAAATATAATTAAAAAAATCAACTGGCACAAGCTGATATGGTTCAAAACTTGGTTTATGTGCCAGATTTCTCATCAGTCTTCAAATCAATCTGTCAATCAAAGTGTAATTTCTATGAAGCGGAATCGCTACTGTGAAAATTGGCTGCCATTTTGGGGGACGTTCACCCCGGAAGCGAGCGAGAGAGCATCTGCGGACTGATTAGCTCCCGCTATACACTGCCAAAATATTGGGACTGTGTGTGTGAACCCTGCAACAGTGTGCCAGTTGCATTCATAACTAAATTGCTGTCAAATCTAAGGCCAGCTAATTAAGCGTCAGGTGCCACCCTGCAAACAATCATATCCCACCTGCTCATCCAATTGTCAATTCCTCTTGTTCCATGCTATTCAAATAAAAAAAAAATATTAAAAACGCTTCTATTGTAGGTGATGTTTTCGCAGAGAGTGTTGGGGAAAAAATGGAAGAGGCGCCGAGAAACAACTGCAAAGAATGAACTAATGAAATAATTTTTTTTTTATCTTTTTGAAGGGAAAACAAGAGGAGCCTTCTCTTTACCCAAAGGAGCTCGCAATGTGTTTTTAAATGAAACGGAAGACTCTAGAAATGTACTGGGTGAGTGGACGGTAGGTTTGTAAGCGGTGGATATCTCTGAGACAAGAAGCTGACTTTTGTTTAAGCCCCTATATAGAGTCCGAAAAAAACCCTGTTCTCTCGCGCTTTATTGAAACATTTTCCCGAGGCTCTTTCCATTCACATCCTGTCTGTTCATGAAGGGGTCCTGCTCCCCATTTCAGAAACATGCAATGCTAGTGCAATAGCAGTACAAGGATATCTATTGATTCCTGCATGACAGGACATGGATGGATGTGTATGAAAAGGCCTGTTTCAATCAAGCTTTCACCTGCAGGCTTTTTATACAGCAAGGACGAAAAGCTGACATAGACTTTTACAATTTATTTATTTTTTCTCTCTCTCAAACTCCTTCTTTCAACATCTTTGTAGAGCAAAGACAACAAACAAAAAAAGCTTCTAAAAACGTTTTGTGACGATGTCCACCGCTGCAAACAAACTAGTAGTATTACTGTACCTGCTTAACTTACCTGTCTCTCTCTGTCTTTATCTTTTCCTCTTAACACCCCCCAACCACTCTTCCTGCTTCCTGCTACCGACTTGGCAAAGGCTACCTTAAGATGTTTCTCATTCCTCCCGGAGCTAGACATGTGATCGTACAAGAACATGAGGCCTCCCCTCAAATTCTTGGTAAGTTTGACTAACCAAAAAGACACACAAAAACACATCTCTATGAAATCAGAGGGATGACTTTAAAAAAACAAACAAGCTTGTTGAACATTATTCTATCGTCAATGTGTGTTGCTGTACACAGATTGGCAGATAGCTAACAATGTCAAGTCAAGTCAACCGTATTGTAACTGCAAAAAGTATACACCAAAACAGTATAGAAAAGTAAAAAAAAAATATATCAAGAACATATGAAGTATATCAAGGCCATTATCAACAATGTGTGCAATTATTAATAAAGAAAAAACAACAAATAAGGAATTAAATAACAAATAGGTTGAGGTTGATGCATTTCTTTTCAAATGACTCTAGAAATGTGGAAAACGAAAAGAAGAGGTTTTTTTAAAGAATATCACAAACAACCTCCTCGTGACACCAATGGGAACATATACTGTCAAATTATGAGACTTTGCATAATTTATTCCTTGTCATCTCCCAGGCTGAGAACAAATTGGTCATGATATGTCTCATCCATAATTCATCCATCTATTAAAAAAGATGTGTCTAGATTATTGGGTGCTCTCTCTCTCTCTCCACCTCTCTCTTTCTCTCTCTTGCTCTCTCTCGCTCTCTCTCTTTCTCTCATTTTTAAATATAGCCTTTTTTCTAGGGTTTGAAGTGTGTGTAGGACATCTTAAACAGTCGACGAGATCTGAAGGAGAGGAATCGTTCATCTGTATAAACGAGAGGAAATAATGTCAGATATTGATTAAACATTCATGTTCAAGTACAGTCCATTAGTGGTGATAATGGCTGTTGCTAAAGTTTGACAAAATGATAGAGACGCAAAACCTAAGAGGTGGGAACGTGAGAGCACCGGGAGACTAGTTTAGAGGAGCCTTGAAAATGGAGATAAAGTGAGATGTAGCACATATGGTCGGGTGCCTGGACCCTTGGTCATTCAAAATTGATGTGGAAGTTTTGTTTCCCCCTCTTAAATAAAAATTAAGAACAATGTTGGTTTGAGTGTTAAGAAAACAGACCAAATATATATATTTTTTTTTGAAATAATAGATTTTGTAAGGTCTTAAAGCTGGGGTATATGATTTCTGATTGGTCAAAGTTAACATGAGCTGTACACTTTGATCAATCAGAGCGAGGCTCCGATTCTCTGTTCTTATTGGCTGTTAGGACTGTCCATTCACTTTGGCGCGACTTTGTTGGTGTAGAGCGTGTCGGGGAGGGACCAAAGAGAACAAGTGGAGCAGTTGAGGTATTAGGATTCGAATCCCTATCCAAACTGCCATTTTCTCCCCCCGCCACACACACACACACACACACACACTTACGGTATAACAGAACTGTCTGAAAATGTGCTTAAACAAACGTAAAAAGTAAAAATGCCTTTATACATTACACCACACACGCAGTATAGCGTGTGTGGTGTGCGAAAGCCTTTCAAGCTTGCTAATCGACTTTCAAAATTGGATCTTTACTTGCTTACACAATGGAAACCAATTATCAAATGTAAATTAGAAAGACTATGAGGAAAAACAAACTAAATGTCTTCCCCTCCGAAATATTACATTATACCCATGATGAATAATCACACAAACACAAGTTCTAGTTAATTTGATTTTTGTAAACGTCATTATAGGGATCCTTCTAAACATAAATTAAGTTCTGTTGTATTAGTTATTAAAGTCATAATGTCTGCCGGAAGAAATATGAGGCTATAAAGAAGACACAGTCCAAAGAGCTTAGGCAACAAAAATCTGTTACAATCGTCGAATCCTACTTTACTTTTTTTTTTAATGGAGTTTTAACAGTTTTGTACAACTAACAGTGGTCAGCAGATTAGCTCACTAGCATTAGTGCTAGCTCAGCTGTCCACATCCATCAGTTGACCCTTGCTTTTTCACCACATCCAGAGGAAATGACTGCAATTAGCTCCCTGTTTTTAGCAGCACGGTTTTTCCACACTGGCTTATTTTTTGCTTTCCCAAGCTTAACCGTGCGGTTATTATTGATTATCTTAATGAGGTCATTATTTTAACTTGAAACATGACCTTAGTCGTCCTTTTTCGCCGTTCCATTTCGACGACTTGTTGATTTTTTTGTTGATTTCTAAAGGCAGGAATAAGCCTCTTTTTAGAAAATACTTTTTTTTTTTCGGCATGACAGCTAACCGTTAGCACACTGACAGAAAGAATCCGCAAGTGTCATATGACTCATAGGCTGGCAACTGCCTTGACAATGACACATCAAATTCAGAAACAGAACATGATTAGAATATATAAGCGCTGAATTATGAAATATGTTATCTATGGTTTCAATTGCATCGAAAACGGGGACATTATAATGGTTGGTCTTGGTCTTGGATTATTAGAGGAACATGCATTTCATCACCACCTATTGCCGATGGTACAGTGACAATCATTTTCCATCGTTCATATATAGGCTATACTTAAATCAAATTAAGGTTTCGGTCTGATACATCTGAAAGCCTCATTTCAAGTTCTTGACCCTCGCTGATTAGAATGAAAATGATTCTGTGAGAGCTGCCCAATAATTGCTCACTGCCCCATATTCAAACCGCCCCTAGTTTCCTTGATAAGCCTTGATAAGACTGGAGAAAAGTTTGCCAGGCTCAATCTCCAATCAGACTCAATCACACAGTCATTCAAAGAAGTAATTCTCGGGTTGATTGGCATGTGCTCGAGAGACCATGGATTTTATGTCATGTATGGTAAGGATGATGAGAGTGTTGTTAATAATATTTTAATTTTAGTGAAAGTGATACTTACACAAACCGCAAAAAAGGGACTTAAATGTGCTCCGAGGGACTTTCAGTTTGTGTTAGTTCTTGCACCCCCTTTGGGCAAAAGTGGTAGTGTTTCTACTGCGCCAGCTGTTGTTCCTGGGTGGGTGTACCCTATCGAGTAGTATAGAGAGTTTTGTGGAGCCTATAAGCTTTTTATACATTGTTTCAACTCGTTAGTCGATGGCAACCAACATTTATTTACATGAAAAAGTTACGCACTATAGCTTTAAGATTTACTTTTGTCTAATCAAAAAAGCCTGAAAAGTGTCTAGTAGCCATTTTAAGTAAAGGATCTGAATACTTGCTCCACCAACATTTCCTAGATTTTTATGAACAATAATACCCACACACTCTCAGCTGTGATGGAGCGCTGCCTTACATTGATTGTCAAGACGCTGAATAGGGAAGGGAGGGGGAAGAATCGAAAAAAAAAAGCAGACTGAATAGCATGCAGTCACGATATAAGCTATTGTATGTTAAAGTTCCAATGGCTAACATGTCAGTAAAAACATTGTCATTCATTTGGAGTGAATGTGACGCCTTTATAAACAATCCTTTAAAGCTATAGTGCGTAACTTTTTTGTATAAATCAATGTCGGTTACATTCAAGCCATGGCCAATTGACATTGGCGCAGGAGCCTATACGTATAAAGTGCCCAGAAAAAACTACTGGAAAAAACCTGGACGTACAGCAGAAGGTACAAAATCCATGCGCAATGTTGTTGTAATTACTCATAAATTCCTCAGGGGGGACGACAAAAGTCTATAATCTATAATAACAAAAGTTATTATAGATTCAAGCTCTGGTTTTGGTCTTCAAACAAGTCCCGAAAAAACTCTCAGCATATAACTAGAGTAAAGAGCAAAGAACAAGGATGGAAACTTCACAATAACACATGGACAAAAGTTATTTATTCCCTGTAAAGAAACACTACAGTAGGAACCCCCGCAGAGACTTTGTCAGACGGGTTGACTGAAGACTTGAAAGAGGCGGTAAAACTTTTTTTGTTTCCTTGTTCCGGCTTGGCCCTAGGAAAACACGATTAATGCAGAACCCACTATGGTGGAACGGGGTCCGCATCGATTTCCTCCTCCAGAGGCAGTGGGCTGTTCAAAGGGCGCTGTAGCATTAACATTTAACCTTAACTTATTTATCTGACAACAAAGTTAGAAGAGAGGACAGAAAAGATTTGAAGAAGTCCTACTCAACTAAAAATAGTAATTATTAAATAGATTAGGCCTAAATTTTTTTTTTTTTGCATTTTCAAGCTGTATTAGGTAGTACAGAGTTGAAATGGGGAGACAGAGAGAGAGGGGGGATGACCTGCAGTAAAGGTCCACGGGTCGGATTAGAACCCGCGACCACTGCAACGAGGCCTGAGCCAATATGATACACGCTCTATCCACTACACCACCGGAGCACACCAGGCCTACATCTTCTAAAGAAATGCTGAAGGAAACAACAAGCAGTGTTTTAATGACTTGATGTTTTGATAGTATACAAGGTACTTGAGGGGAACAAGTGTGTTATTTCTTCAAGGAGAAATAATGTTTAAAAAAAGAGGGGATGCTGGCATAGAAGAAAAAAAACTACCGCTTTTGTCCAAAGGGGATGCAAGAATGAACACAAACTGAAAGTTCCTCGGAGCACCTTTAAGTGTACCGCACCTGTGTTCATGCACAGAATTAATTTTTTATTTATTTATTTAGCCTTTATTTATATAGGTAATCTCATTGAGTCACCTGGACGTATTCTCCAGAGAGAATATGTACATGTATGTGTTCATGCACACACACACCATTCGCATTTTCCTCAAGATGGGGGATATTTTATTCAGCGCTTTCCTTAGCACACCTACTGAGTGCTACCTTTCAGACAGACAATATGAAAGCAGCATTTTAGTGCATTTCTAAAGCCAGGAATAAGCCTCCTGGAGCTTTTTAGAAAATACTTTTTTTTTTTCGGCATGACAGCTAACCGTTAGCACACGACAGAAAGAATCCGCAAGTGTCATATGACTCATAGGCTGGCAACTGCCTTGACAATGACACATCAAATTCAGAATTAAAAAGTTAGTTCTTTATTTTTTAGGTGAAAATGAGTAAAACAGTACACGATTGATGTACAGGTCCTTCTCATATAATTAGCATATTGTGATAAAGTTGATTATTTTCCATAATGTAATGATAATAATTTAACTTTCATATATTTTAGATTCATTGCACACCAACTGAAATATGTCAGGTCTTTTGTTGTTTTAATACTGATGATTTTGGCATACAGCTCATGAAAACCTCAAATTCCTATCTCAAAAAATTAGCATATTTCATCCGACCAATAAAAGAAAAGTGTTTTTAATACAAAAAAGTCAACCTTCAAATAATTATGTTCAGTTATGCACTCAATACTTTGTCGGGAATCCTTTCGCAGAAATGACTGCTTCAATGCGGCGTGGCATGGAGGCAATCAGCCTGTGGCACTGCTGAGGTGTTATGGAGGCCCAGGATGCTTCGATAGCGGCCTTAAGCTCATCCACAGTGTTGGGTCTGGTGTCTCTCAACTTCCTCTTCACAATATCCCACAGATTCTCTATGGGGTTCAGGTCAGGAGAGTTGGCAGGCCAGTTGAGCACAGTAATACCATGATCAGTAAACCATTTACCAGTGGTTTTGGCACTGTGAGCAGGTGCCAGGTCTTGTTGAAAAATTAAATCTTCATCTCCATAAAGCTTTTCAGCAGATGGAAGCATGAAGTGCTCCAAAATCTCCTGATAGCTAGCTGCATTGACCCTGCCTTTGATAAACAGTGGACCAACACCAGCAGCTGACATGGCACCCCAGACCATCACTGACTGTGGGTACTTGACACTGGACTTCAGGCATTTTGGCATTTCCTTCTCCCCAGTCTTCCTCCACCTTGATTTCCGAATGACATGCAAAATTTGCTTTCATCCGAAAAAAGTACTTTGGACCACTGAGCAACAGTCCAGTGCTGCTTCTCTGTAGCCCAGGTCAGGCGCTTCTGCCGCTGTTTCTGGTTCAAAAGTGGCTTGACCTGGGGAATGCGGCACCTGTAGCCCATTTCCTGCACACGCCTGTGCACGGTGGCTCTGGATGTTTCTACTCCAGACTCAGTCCACTGCTTCCGCAGGTCCCCCAAGGTCTGGAATCGGCCCTTCTCCACAATCCTCCTCAGGGTCCGGTCACCTCTTCTGGTTGTGCAGCGTTTTCTGCCACACTTTTTCCTTCCCACAGACTTCCCACTGAGGTGCCTTGATACAGCACTCTGGGAACAGCCTATTCGCTCAGAAATTTCTTTCTGTGTCTTACCCTCTTGCTTGAGGGTGTCAATGATGGCCTTCTGGACAGCAGTCAGGTCGGCAGTCTTACCCATGATTGCGGTTTTGAGTAACGAACCAGGCTGGGAGTTTTTAATAGCCTCAGGAATCTTTTGCAGGTGTTTAGAGTTAATTAGTTGATTCAGATGATTAGGTTAAGAGCTCGTTTAGAGTACCTTTTCATGATATGGTAATTTTTTGAGATAGGAATTTGGGGTTTTCATGAGCTGTATGCCAAAATCATCAGTATTAAAACAACAAAAGACCTGAAATATTTCAGTTGGTGTGCAATGAATCTAAAATATATGAAAGTTCAATTATTATCATTACATTATGGAAAATAATCAACTTTATCACAATATGCTAATTATATGAGAAGGACCTGTATATAAGCGCTGAAATATGAAATATGATATCTATGGTTTCAATTGTATTGAAAACGGGGACATTATAATGGTTGGTCTTGGTCTTGGATTATTATCTAGAGGATAATACATTTGATCACCACCTATTGCCGATGGTACAGTGACAATCATTTTCCATCGTTCATATATAGGCTATACTTAAATCAAATTAAGGTTTCGGAAAGCCTCATTTCAAGGTCTTGACCCTCGCTGATTAGAATGAAAATGATTCCGTGAGAGCTGCCCAATAATTGCTCACTGCCCCGTATTCAAACCGCCCCTAGTTTCCTTGATAAGCCTTGATAAGACTGGAGAAAAGTTTGCCAGGCTCAATCTCCAATCAGACTCAATCACACAGTCATTCAAAGAAGTAATTATCGGGTTGATTGGCATGTGCTCGAGAGACCATGGATTTTATGTCATGTATGGTATGGATGATGAGAGAGTTGTTAATAATATTTCCATTTTAGTGAAAGTGATACTTATACAAACCGCAAAGGGACTTAAAGGGGCTCCAATGGACTTTCAGTGTGTGGTAATTATTGCACCCCGCTGAATAGCACAGTCAGGGGTCAGAGTGGGTGTAAGTGTGGCTACTGTAGGAAGAGGAATGGGCTCTTTGCTTTTAGGAGACCTTATGTTATAGCCTCCGTCATCTCAAAGCATCATTCTCTGAAACACATATATACGATGTGATTGCCTTTATTTCTACCAAAAACCTGGAGCTTAAGGAAGAAAAGAAAAAAAATTATGTTATACTATCTCCATTACCTAAGCTTTCATTAAGAAACAAAACGATACTCAGACAATATAAACAATATACCACATGTTAGAGGTGGAACCAGCAACTCCGGAGAAGTTGAGAACGCTTGTTTTCAAAAGAACTTTTGGTCAAAATTCAGTGAGTGACTATGCTCTCCCCATCTGCTATCTGACCGTACTGTGTGCGCTGAAATACAAATCCAATGTTAATACACAGCGTACAGGCTCTGTAAACTTGTATGTAGTCAAAGGGTTTGTGAACATAGGGGGCCTAACAAAGCTAGCTACATGCAGAGCCTATAGGTTATGTATTAACACTGCGCGCACACACACACACTGTAAGGACAGTTAGCGGATCATGAGGAGATATTCACAGGTTTTGACAAAGTTGATTTTGACAACAAGCCCTGACTCCACCCTTAAATAGCTTTTATGAAACATTTCATCCACACACACACAGTGCTGTTTTTTTATGAAGCACGTTCTTTCTTATGCATGAAAAAAAAAAACGCTGCCAATTAATTCAAGCATTATAATTATTCCTCTGCTAGTAGTTTGGTAAACAGCATCCATCTGTCTCGTCACTATGTCATTATCTGTGAAAATGACATGTGCCCATGGATCTGACTTGCTAAACAATTTAGAAGTAATTCATTGTGACAAGACGTGTAATCAATACAATTAAAAAAGTTTTAATTAGAAATTGCAGGAACTGGGAACTTTCCTTAACTTTAAAATCCTGTTTTCCTGGTGCTTTTAAGTCTCACACAAAATATTGCTTGGAATATCTTGAGCTTCAATGCACTTCTATCACTCAGCATAATGTTGAACACTTGAGCACCAGAAAAAAAGGATCTTAAGTCGAGACGGTGTGTGGGTTCTTTATTTGCCCCGCGGCACGCATTTAAATGCATCAGATGTGCTTTAAATAAACCGATCGGCATGCCAATTCTCGTATTCAGCGCCTCACGCTTGACAAGTCCCATTACACAAGTGGATTGGCTGCTTGTTTAGGATAAATTAAAAGTATGATTCAGACGATCCTGTAATCTTCCCTGGCATTATACTAATTTAAAAAGGGGTTTAGAAGAGGTTAGAAGTATTCCATGAATCATACATTTCGGTGGCACAGCTTGAGGTCTTTGAATAACTTAGCTATAGCGGGTAATTGATAGAGATAGAGTTAGACGAGCCATTTTTTTACATGTGATTTTTCCAACGGCTTATAACTAATGACATGGCTGATTACAGCAATCAAGAACCAGGCAACGGGGCACTATATTCTCAACGGCAAAGGAGAGGAGGTCAAATCCAGGAGTTTCATTGACTTGGGCGTGGAGTGGCACTACATCATGGAAGAGGATGTGGAGACACTGCACACCGACGGACCTCTGCACGACCCTGTGGTGGTTCTGGTAATCAAATCTCTATCATTATTATTATTATTATTATTATTATTATTATTATTATTATTATTATTATTATTATTATTATTATTATTATTATTGTTATTATTATTATAGCGTGCGTTTGGGTGAGTCTAAAAGGCCGTTTCACTATATTGACAAAGAGCACTATAGGCTATGTAAGAGACGTGGGTTTGGGTATCCAGATCAAATGCCTTTCGGTTCTAAATGTTGAAAGAAGAGAATAATAATGTTTTCAAGCAAGGCAAGGCAAGTTTATTTCTATTGCACTATTCAGACATAAGGCCATTTACAGGGGGCATACACTACATCAAGATTACACGTTAGAAATTGCATTTGGGAGATAGTAAAAACAAAGAAAATACATTCAAGATTCAAGATTAGACATTAAATGTTTAGACAGCGATGTAGAATGGCTGCAATGAAAATGATGTTACAAACAAATATAGTTATTTTCTATATAGCTTATTTAACTAAATTACTCTTTCATAGTTTCAAACTACTTTTAAAAATATTGAGGGATCTGTATCCACAAAACCAAATAGAATGTACTGTACTTGTACAAGGCAATCTTTGCCAACATGATTAAACCACCCACTTAAGAGAACCATGTGTGATACAAATTTAGCCAGCAGCAGAAAGGGGGAGGGTGGGGTGGGGGGCTAATTACACAGCAAGTCTTATCAAGTATCATACGCCCCCATACATGGTCTAGAATGAGAACTCATCTACTGTATTTAACTTCATGAAAGGATTTAAATCTATAGCCTGGAAATCCAGACCTGCCGCTGGCAAATTAAATGAGTTGGGAAGGTCTATTGATCGTGGCCAGACCCTATATCATTCTATATATGGGTCTGGATTTCGAGGCTAGCTAAAGAGCTCACTTATGTACATTTGTATTGATTATGTTTAAATGGTTTGTTAAGCAAACACACACACACACACACACACACACACACACACATTCCCCTCTTGTATATATTGTATTGTTTCACTCTAATTACTAACGTGTCACATCAAAAGGATCTAAATTGGCATTCATGTTTATCACTATTTTGACTAGTGCAATAATTAAGAGCACAGACCTTTGGTTTGATAGACAGCAAGCAAGAGAAGGATTAAAACAAATTGTCTCTAGGTCCTTTTTTCATAAAATAGATAATTATTATTGTTACATGCATGAGACTTAATTTGAATTATTTTACTTTCATCCAATTAGGGGAATGCTTGTAAATGAAATGCCATATAGGGGAGAACGGGGTAATTTGTCACACGGGTTGGTTGTCACAATCGTTATATCTCGGAACCAGAAGGCGCTGTCTGTGAAATTTTGATATGTAAATATCCAGAATTGGGATCAGAGGTCACCTACATAGTCTTCCTTGGAGTTAGACTGCTGAATTTGAGGTGAGACGACTGTTTGTGTTTTTCATGTCAAATTGAAAATATTTAGCTCCTCAGTATTTTTCTTCTAGGCTTTTACACAATGGGTTTATGCTAGCAAGAAATTCAAGTTGGGGTTGGTTGTCAAATGTTTTGGGAGGTTGGTTGTCACATGTTATCTCAAGGCTGCAGCCAGAAAAGGAACCCAATAACGAAAGAAATTGTCAAGCTGTATCCTCACTGACACCCCACAGAAGGAAAGAATAGAGCAGGAAAAGGAAGCTAGCATGCAAAAGAAAAAAGGGCAACAAAATCAAAACAACCCAGTGCATCACAAACTAGACCAGCTGCCAAGGCTACATTAAGTTATGTAGGCCTATTTGTCAACTTGACAATGCAATTAAACTTTCAAATTTAGTTCTACTTTCTTGCCTTCTTTTTAAGATCATTCCCATTAAGATTACATTGTGACAAACAACCCCATAGTGTTCGACAACCAACCCCTTGATGGGGTTGGTCGTCACAATGTGTAAGGGTGTCTTTGATGATTAATTTCTTCTTTATTACAATAAGATTGTAATAACTCACAGGGTTAACCCTAACCCTAACCCTAAGTCAGGGGTACACATTTCAAGCCAACACCTTAAGCTTCAATTTAATATAGGAATGACTATTGAAAGATGTTTAGGTGACGAGCAATTCTCACTAGAGTAAAAAGTGTGCCTACTTACCCCGTTCTCCCCTAGAATATCTGTCATTTTCAGCTTGATTTCCAAATCAATACAATTAACTATCGACATCAATAAAACACAATATTACACATTAAATACAAGATTTTTATTTAATATTAACTTTTTAATATGGATTTTGTGATAGAGCACCCTGCAATAACCAGTCAGAATTTCGTATGTGTGTGTGTGTGTGTGTGTGTGTGTGTGTGGTGTGTGTGTGTGGTGTGTGTGTGTGTGTGTGTGTGTGTGTGTGTGTGTGTGTGTGTGTGTGTGTGTGTGTGTGTGTGTGTGTGTGTGTGTGTTACATCGCCCTCTTACTATTGTCCAACTTGAATAGGTTGAAAAAATAAAAATTTTGAAATGAAAAAAAAACCTTGACTCATGTTAATAACGAAATGCTTAAGGCATTTTTCTTTTGTTTCTGAATATAAAGCATTTTGCATTTATTTGCACACATTTGCCCGCTTGAGTACTTTGATACTTACTATACTATTCCTACAGGATAATCTCATAATTGAAATGTGTGTGTGTGTGTGTGTGTGTGTGTGTGTGTGTGTGTGTGTGTGTGTGTGTGTGTGTGTGTGTGTGTGTGTGTGTGTGTGTGTGTGTGTGTGTGTGTGTGTGTGTGTGTGTGTGTGTGTGTGTGTGTGTGTGTGTGTGTGTGTGTGTTGTTGTGTGTGTGTGTGTGTGTGTGTGTGTGTTTTCTTCAGATTATACCCAAAGACAATGAAACCCGGTCTACTTTGATGTACAAGTACATCATCCATGAAGACTCCGTGCCCGTTAACAACAACAACGTGATCCAGGAGGATTCTTACGAGTGGGCCCTCAAAAGCTGGTCTCCGTGTTCCAAGGCTTGTGCCGGAGGTAAAGGATAAATTAACATCAAATTAGAAAAGAATATAAAGGAATAAATTATCCAAAACATTTTGTTTTAAATAATTCTCCTGTGGTGAGTAAGCAGCATTCAACTATATGTTTTCGAGTGGTCGTAATTGCATTTTCGAGCTTCATCTTCTTTCTGTAGCTATAGCTGCCGAGAAGAAACAAAGAAACAAACAGATACGACAGCATTTTCGAACTATTTAAATATACCAAACAGTTTTTTTTAGCCTATACAAATATTTCCTAGAAAGTAAAAGCCATCGCCATACAAGTTGACACAAAGTTGATTAAGACTATGAGCTCCTATTTGTCATTATGGAAGTGTTTACAAACTGGTGTAACCCCCTCCCCCCCAACCTTGGCGCTGGAGCTCATAAAAATCCCAAGAAGCGTCCACAAAATGTTTCAGTTTGTGATTGTATTCCTAAGAAAATGTGCAATCACCGAAGGCTTTCCTTCATTGTAGATTATCTGACAGTGTTTTTGTAATTACTCAGAATTCCTCATGGGGGGGCAGAAGTTACGCACTATGGCTTTAACACGTTTTAATTCCCTTGGTGTTGTTTTCATTGATTGTCTATTTCATTTTTGCCATTAAAATGTGCACTGTAGATTTTTCACACAAAAAGAAGTCATGCTAAAAAAATGCAACCTCAACTTCTCCCACAGGGTATCAGTACACCAAGTATGGATGTCGAAAGAAAGGGGACACTAAGATGGTCCATAGAGGCTACTGCGACGCCAACAAGAAACCCAAACCCATACGCAGAATGTGTAACCTCCAGGACTGCACACAGCCTCAGTGAGTACACGCACTATATCTTTATTTTTCATTTAACCTTTATTTATACTCGGGAGATCTGAGATATGAAAGTGTGTGTGAGGAGGAGGGGGGGGGGGGGGGTGTATCTCAGTGTGTAGGGCGGTCGACCCGCGACTGCAGGGTCGGTGGTTCAATCCCCCGTCTCCCCGCCACATGTCCAAGTGTCCCTGGGCTAGACACTGGACCATAAATTGCTCCCGATAGTTAGCTTGTACCCTGCTAAATGACATGTAATGTAATGAAAGTATTTATTTGAATTTGTTGCTGTAAATTGTTCCAGGAGTCAGAGGCAGTGAAGCTAAAAGCTGTCTTCCCAAGCTCAGACCACTGGGCTTGTTGAACCTATAACATGAGCATGTCAGTGGAGCGGGTCTGATAAAGCCCATCTGAAATGTGCAGCAATGCAGTCAAATAATGTGGTAGCTTATACTTATAGAACATGATATGAAGTAGATACTGGAATCTTTCTTGAACAAGTGCTGATTAGATTCCCTCAAGTCAGACTTGCCGTAGTCTATGAAGATCAAACGTTTAAGTGGCTTCTCCCAGCGTGAACTTAATTGGAATTCCTTGTTCTTATTAACGGTAATTAACTATATGTGTTGGAGTGGAAAACTGTTTATGTAAAAAACTGTAAGTATCTTGACTTGTGCTGTCGGAATTTTCAACCCCAATGTCATCGAAAATTCCATCCACCCCACAATGCAATATGTTTTCTAAAATGTTGCAACGGTTGCCTTCCTGTTTTCATAAATCTTGAACACATATTGTGAACGCGCGGAAAGTCCCGTGATAGATGGACCTATTAACTCCGAACAATACCTGCAGAATATGATGGCTACGGGGAAACAACTGGTGCCACCTCAACAGAATAACTTTTTAAAGGGCCAACTGAAGGGTCAACTGCCCAATTCATCCTTGACAAAGCATTCAAGGAAACAATTTCATAAAGGTGATTTAGGTGATCCAGTGATTTAGTATTGTACTTCCCTAAAAAAAATGGAGGACTTGTGAGACAGATTAGAGATGATAAAGGTTGGGATTGAAACAGCAGATGCCGAGATATCCTCAAGATGTACACGCCCTCGTACACAGAGCAGCGGCCTCTATCATGTTTTGCGGGTCATTTGTAAACTCCTGCTTTAATTGGACAGTTTTATTTACTTCGGTTTCTGCTGCGCTTCCTTTACAATTGCACTTGTGGTCTCGATCAATCTTCCTCCTCCGCTGTATATAGTCATTTGTCAGTGGTTTCGTAGCATTCATTCACCACCGGTATGACTGTGTGTGAATGAATGCAACCTGGAACTCTGTTAAGCGCTTTAAGTGCCTATAAAAAAGCGCTATATAAATCCAATCCTTTATTTGAAAATAAGACTTTTGCGTTGACTGTAGCAATATTGTTACTCAAGGATTTGTTTTTGCCGTGTTTCATATATTTATACTGGACTGCTATTTTTCCAGATAGTGTTATGTTTTCTGTCTCTCTTTTTGTGCCAAATGTCAATCTAATTTACTGCTGCCATTCCAAGCATATTTACAATATTTATATGTTAAGCATTATTGATCATACATCCCAGGATCTAATGAACTACTGCTCTTACAAAAATCTAGGACGTATATCCCTCGGTGTCAACGTTCTATTATTCATTTGAGATGAAAGATTTGGGGGATTATGTATAGACCTATGTTATTTTTTTTCCTCTTTTTCCCTGCTTTTTCTTTAAGAGACTGTGGCTGTCTTTGTTACTTGTTTTCTGTGTTTGTCAGAGTGAGGAGACGGGACAGTTGAAAAGAAAGGCAAATTCCCTCAAAAGCTGGACCTGATTTCTTTATTATCATAATTGATTCATCATTGCCGGACTATGTTGTGTTGATTCAATACTTGCTTTGGTGCTGAAAACTACTGAGATTTCTGCTGAGCATAAGGAGATAAGAAATGTCGTGGAGGATATTAGGGACAACGTGTCCTGAAAAAGATTAGATTACAACACTGATGATTTAGAGCAATATACATGTCGCATAAATAAAATAACAAAATCAGAACGAGAACTATAAACAAGTTTATCGTCAAATGATTTTCACATACAAATTATTTGTATATACAATCATATGAAAAAGTTTGGGAACCCCTCTCAGCCGGCATTATAATTGACTCTGCTTTCACAAAAAAATATATAAAAGTGGTATGATTTTTTGAAAAGCAGTATTTGGTTGTATGAAATAAAATAAAATGTGAAAAACTGGCTGTGCAAAAATATGGGTACCCTTGTGGTTTTGTTGATTTTAATGCCTGTAACAGCATGTAAAACTGATGACTTTAAACACAAAGTTAGTTGGATTATGTTGTTAAGCCTTGAACCTCATATAAAGGTCTGTTTAATCATGAGAAAATGTATTTTAGGTGCCTAAATGCAAGTTGCACTTCTCTTTGACTCTCTGCTGAAGTGAGACAGAATGGGATCATCAAAACAGCTCCCAAAAGATCTTAAAAACAAAGATTGTTCATTGTCATGGTTTAGGGGAAGGCTACAAGAAGCTTTCCCAAAGGTTTCAATTGTCAATTTCGACTGTAGGGAACGTTGTCAGGGAATGGAAGGACACAGGCACAGTTGCAGTTAAACCCAGGTCTAGCAGACCAAGAAAAGTACAAGAGCAGCATATGCAGCAGATTGTGGGAATGGTTGCACACAACCCAAAGATCACCTCCAAAGACCTGCAAGAACATCTGGCTGCAGATTGTGTATCTGTACATGGTTCTACAATTCAGTGCAATTTGCACCAAAACATCTGTATGGCCGGGTGATGAGAAGGAAGCCCTTTCTGCGCCCACGCCACAGATACAGTTGCATGGAGTATGCAAAAGCTCATTTAGACAAGCCAGATTCATATTGGAAGAAAATGCTTTGGACTGATGAGACAAAAATTAAGTTATTTGGTCTTTATAAAAAGCAGATGTTTTGGTGCAAATTGCGCTGAATTGTTGAACGATGTACAGATACACAATCTGCAGCCAGATGTTCTTGTAGGTCTTTGGAGGTGATCTGTGGGTTGTGTGCAACCATTCTCACGATCCTCCACCTATGCCGCTCCTGTTTTTTTCTTGATCTGCCATGCCTGAGTTTAACTGCCACTATGCCTGTGTCCTTCCATTTCCTGACAACGTTCCCTACAGTCGAAATTGACAATTGAAACCTTTGGGAAAGCTTCTTGTAGCCTTCCCCTAAACCATGACAATGAACAATCTTTGTTTTTAAGATCTTTTGGGAGCTGTTTTGATGATCCCATTCTGTCTCACTTCAGCAGAGAGTCAAAGAGAAGTGCAACTTGCATTTAGGCACCTAAAATACATTTTCTCATGATTAAACAGACAATTATATGAGGTTCAAGGCTTAACAACATAATCCAACCAACTTTGTGTTTAAAGTAATCAGTTTTACATGCTGTTACAGGCATTAAAATCAACAAAACCACAAGGGTACCCATATTTTTGCACAGCCAGTTTTTCACATTTTATTTGATTTCATACAACCAAATACTGCTTTTCAAAAAATCTTTGTTTGGAAAACATCCCAGTACTTAGCTGTTCCTGGTAAATTAAAGACATACCACTTTTATATTTTTTTTGTGAAAGCAGAGTCAATTATAATGCCGGCTGAGAGGGGTTCCCAAACTTTTTTATATGATTGTATATATCAATCAAACTTTATTTATAGAGCACTTTTCATACAAGTAGATGTAACACAAAGTGCTTAAAACAATCCCCCCCTCCCACGACACACCCTGATATATTCATACACGCAAAAACAAAATAATGCAGAATACCATCTCTGAACACAAAACACAACCAACCTTGAAGCAGATGGGCTACAGCAACAGAAGATCCCACCGGGTGCCACTCCTGTCAGCTAAAAACAGGAAACTGAGGCTACAATTCACACAGGATTGCCAATATTGGACAATAGAAGATTGAAAAATCATGCCTAGTCTGATGAGTCTCGATTGCAGTTGCGACATTTAGATGGCAGGTTCAGAATTTGGCATAAACAACATGAAAGTATGGATCCATCCTGCCGTGCACCATCAACCATTCCACGTTCAAAGTCACTTTAACCCCTTTTCTTCCCCATTCTAGTGCTCGGTTCGACTTCAGTACACTGTATTGACCACAACTAAATGCCTAAATGCAATAAATTGCTGCCATGTGATTGGCTGATTGGCTTTTTGTTTTTACAAGCCATTGAACAGGTGTACCTAATAAAGTGGCCGGTGAGTGTGTGTATATATATATATATACACACAGCTAAAAATTAAGAGACCAGTCTGGATTTTTCTTTATTCTTCATCTCTACATTACCTAATGGAAATGCTCTTAATGACAATATTCAAATTGTGAATTTGGTAGAAATGCTGTCAGTAGTTTATAAAACCAAAATGTTAATTCTACTCAAACATATGCCTATAAATACTAAATAGTCAAACGAGAGACACTGAACATTTGGAGTGATCTCTTGATTATTTCCAGAGCTGTATATATAACTACACAAAATAGAAAAAAGCACAGAAATGACCTGCATGTTCCTCCAGCTATTGACCCTCTCAGTCTGGGTTAAATGTGCTGCTGTTTTGAGATGTAATGAATAATTGTATTTGGAGCGCTCAAACATCCAAAAAAGTACTGCTGAAAAACTTCTAGGCCAAAATAGTTAACTTTTTTTTTAGTTATGGGAACTTTTCGCTTTCAAAGGGAAAACCTTGTCTGTATGATTTCCATTCACTAGAAGCAACATTGAAAAATATAATCTATTTGTGATTTTAGTGAACTAACCAAAAAGGATAGATTTTTTTGTCTGGATTTTGCAATGAACAGACACAAAAACCCATCCACACACACACACACACAACACACACACACACACACACACACACACACACACAGACTTTCAGGGGACTTTTCATTAAAAAAAAGAAATCTGGTATATTTTGGCTTAATGCTTTTAGGAAGTCTTTTGACTTTTTGAATAATATTTTTATCTAATTTTCTTCTGCAGAATATGTGGCCTTCTTTGCTCTCGGTTGAGTCCAAACTTTTTTGAAAGGAGTCTCTGCCTGCATTCAGAGCACTCCGGCTTCTTGTTTAGCAAACATTTTCAAAAGCTGTACGCTGGCCAATATTTCTTTAAGCCCATTTATATCCAACCGCCCGTGAATGGTCAGATATTAAGCTATTCACTGCCTTCTTCTCCTAAACTCACTCACTCCATTCTTTGCCTGCCTGTAAAGAAGCCTGAGATTTGTCCATTTACATTGTACCTTCCTTTTCCCCGGCTTTACATTAGTCTCATGTTCTTTTACCGTCTCAACTGATTGCAGGTCTGTGCATATTGTGAGGGATTTTCATATACCGGATTTACATTTCACAGGTGTCTTGAATAGGCTTATGGAGATCTTAGAATTAAACACAACACACCTGAAAAGAAACACATGTAGCAAACGGGCCTTACAGGAGAACCTCCAAGTGCATTCGAGAGTTTATTAGATTTATGGAGAGTGTATTCAAATAGTGCATAGGTGTGTAACCATACTGTATGTACCGTTTTCCCAGACAAATTTAAAAAGCAACATTTGGTAGCTGCGTGCGTTGTTTACGCCCCGGTCAGTTAGGGAAAACGAATTAATAGAATTTTTGTAGTAAGTAAGTAATTAAGTAATGGAGGTCTGATGAGAGTTGTGGCGTTCTGCGCTATCAAAAAAAAATAAGATCCTGCATTTCCCATAATGAAATTCGATATTACCATTTATAAGACCTTTGTTGTCTTTTTAACGATTTTGTCTCTTTTATTTTTAAGATAATTTTTTGGCATTTTCAAGCTTTATTTGATAGTACAGAAATGGTTATAAATAGTTGAAATGGGGAGACAGAGAGAGAGAGGGGGGATGACCTGCAGTAAAGGTCCATAGGTCAGATTTGAACCCGCGACCACTGCAACGAAGGCCGGACCCTATATGTCTGCCAATATCTGTCCACTACACCACCGGAGCGCCCGACGATTTCGTCTTTTAAATAAAAACAACAAAAATATGTTTAGAATGTTTTGGTAAAAAAAAAAAAAAAAACTAAGGGGGGCTCACCAGAGCTAGTAACATGCCCGTCAACAAGTGACCCGAGAATTGTGACTCCACCTTAAAAGCAAGTGGAAATTAATGGAACAACCGTTTCTTTTAAATGCAAATAAGACCCAGGCTTTCATTCAACGGACAAGGTAAAAGTGTGCCACAGAAAGACATTCAAAACAATTTTCACCACAGGAGTAAATTGATCACCGTGTCTAAGAGTCAGTGGGGTGTACGTGTGACATTTAATATCAAAACAACAAACGTATTATGCAAATACTTAATCCTGTTGTTGCCCTGAAGAGCTGCTAAGTCAAAAGGTGTTTGATTTTGGATTTTAAATAGGACTTTGAATTAGATGAATTAGATCCTGCTTCAGAAGTGTTCCCACTATATTAAAGACCTACTTCACCAGTGGGAATATGAAGGTGTATTGAACTCTGAGATCCTATGTAGTATAAATGTGCAAACCTTTTTGAAATCGGTTCATCCTAGCCTGAGAAAAGACGAGTGTTTTATGGTCTCACTGTCATTAACAGGACAGCTGGGCCAAGGGAATACTGAGGAAAGACTGAGGGAAGGAAAACCTCATTCATTATAATATAATAGTGATTTTATGATGATAGAACACCGGTTCCGTATGGGTGAAGTATTCCTTTAAAGACAGATTCTGGGAAGTGTGCTCCGGTGGCGTAGTGGGTAGAGCGCTTACCATATAGGCCCTTCACCATGGAGACCTGGTAGAAGGACAGACAAGGTGGGGGAGGGAGACCGAGAGAGAGAGAGAGAGAGAGAGAGAGAGACAGACAGACATTTCCTCTGTACTGCTTTGGCAATACTGATTTCTGATCGGTCGTGCCAATAAAGCTTAATTGAATTTACTGAATTGATTGAGAGTATGCTGATGTCCGAATACATGGACAAGTTGTCATTTGTATCTTTGGCAACAGTAGCCCCTTTTACACAGCCAGTGACAGCCGGGAATATGCCGGAATTTCGGCCCTCCGTCCTGCTGTATAAATGCGACCGTTGCGGAATGGGGAAGAAGAAGGTGCGAGAGATTGTTCCGGGAATTTTACTACCTCGGGGGGTAGTAAGATTGCCGACACAATCAGTTCCGCCTCTCTGTATAAATGCGGCCAGCTTGTTGTTGCGGAACAGGGGGGCGTTTGACGTTCCATAGCCTACGTTCTAAACATGCGACCATGTTAGCAGTTGAAGGACGTGTGTTTAACATTAACCACGGCGGCCTGATGTCCAGCAAACATCACCAAATAAAAGGAACGGCGTATAATTTAGCTGGTCATAAGGTCCGCTGCTCAATACAAAGCCCCACGCTTCATTTTGCAGAGTGTATGAGTCTATTTCTGCCCGGGGGAAGTTGTAGCCTACAGTGAATGGGAAAGCTAGGCTAGGCTAAGCTAGGATGCGACCGGATCGCCGCCGCTATTATTATCCTAAGTCTGAGCGTATATCCACACTTTATTTCTGTCTACAGTAACGTGACTTCACACACTGTGTGTATGTGTATGTCTGAATGGCAGAGCACTGCTCTCAAAGAGACTCGCTCACAGCCAACCTGTCACACAGACACCCACACACACACACACACACACACACACACACAGGTGACGCAGTGAGCGGAGTGATGTTGTCAGTTTGGTTAACAGTCCCAGAGATGTTGGACTCAGCGCGTCGCGAGATCAACCGGCACATCACGGGAACACTAAAATACGGCCCTCTTAGTGCAAGCCCCAGCACTTCTGCTCTCAATTCAACGGCCAGTGTTGTTGTTGTAAAGCAGCTGACCGGCGCGGCACTAAATGTTTACGTCACACGTGACGCTGCTTACAAGCACCTCTTTCATTCCGGAACGCTGGGTAAAAGGAGCTACTGATGCGCCAACATGCCGGTGTTGCTTAGTTCTGTGTAAATAACACCTAACCAAGCAGAGCCGGCAAATTGCCGCTCTTTCGTTCCGTCAATATGCCGCAATCTCTGTGTAAAAGGGGCTAGTGATTGTCCCAAGGAATTCTAGAGAAATTCCCCGTGGCCTTTAACTCATGTGATCGGATGAATGCACACACTGATCTATTTATGACCAAAATCAATATGGCCTCCTGACCAGAGCTTATGTAAACATGACCTATGGATAGGCTACTATTTTCAAAAGAAAAAAAACCTCAAGCAAGCAAGGTCCGATTGCCTTCTACTAAATTGTGTGTCTCAAATCTCAGAAAAACATCAGAATTGTCTCTGAATAATATCAACCACAACTTAATTTTTTATCCAAATACATTTTCCGTCATTGATATATTCTTAGTTCATGCAGCTTTTTTGTTTCATGATATAATCTAACGCTGCTGTATACACGCTACTCTAGTGGCTCAGTCCTCAGTAGCAGCAGAGAACACAGGATGGAATCCGGCCTGGGTCATTCTCTGCTCCCCCATTTTATCTCTGTCTCTCCAAATCTGTCTAATAAATCAAAATGTAAAAAAGCCTTTATTTGTTATAATTAGGATTATTATGGTTTACAGCTTATGAAAATCCCAAATTCAAAAGCTAAGGAAATTTGAATATAACATGAAATCAATAAAAAAAGGGATTGTCGGCCCTCTAAGTATAATCATGCATACTGTATATACTCAGTACTTGGTTTGGGCCCCTTTTGCATGAATTCTTGACTCAATTCCAATTCATTTTCCATGATATTCTAATATGAGTTTCACCTGTATGTAAGCAATGTGTCCTGGTTTGCACTTTGTCCAGGTGGATGTCAGAGGAGTGGGAGTATTGCACTAAGACCTGCGGCAGCCTGGGCTTCCAGATCCGGACGGTGCGATGTGTGCAGTTCCTCCACGACGGGACCAACCGCTCGGTCCACAGCAAGTACTGCAGCGGGGAGAAGCCAGAGAGCAGACGGCCCTGTAACAGAGTGCCCTGCCCCGCACAGTGGAGGACTGGGGCCTGGTCCGAGGTACGGCATCCACATTACATTGCTTTACATTACATTACAGTACATTTTATTTATAATAATAATAAGAAGAAGAAGAAGAAGAATATATTTAATTTATATAGCGCTTTTCTCGCACTCAAAGCGCGTTACATAGGAGCACAACAGTAAACAAACAAAAGGAAAATGTAAAGTTGATGCTTTTATCCAAAGCGACTTCCATTAAGTGCATTCAACCATGAAGGTACAAACTCAGAACAACAAGAATCCCGCAAGTACTATAGCTTCAAATAAACCAAACTACAAAGTGCCACATGTAAGTGCTACATGGAGATGTATCAAGCACTATTTTTTTATAAAACAAATTTAGTTGAAGAAATGTGTTTTAAGGCTGCGGCGGAAGATGTGTAAACTATCAGCTGATCTGATGTTAATGGGGTATCCACATTACTTTCAAATATTCTTGTTTTGAGATATAATATAATGTCAAGAGGGTAGGCATGATAAGCCTTGGCTTCTTACACCCTTTTCGGCAATTACTTCTTTTGATCGTGTATTTATTATTATGTCTTTGTGGTCATGGACGGAATAAATATTTACTATTTTTTTTTTCTCTTAAATTTCACATTCTTTTTTTTTATACAGCCAAGTCATTTAGAACAAGGTATTATTTAAAATGGCGGCCTGGTTAGCAACACAAGCCACTTGAAACAGATAAAATACATTAGATGTTAAATACAATTTAAATACCAAACTATAAAATTGGCAATGAGAACACAGACAGCAATCAACAAGGCAAGGCCAGTCTATTTCTATAGCACAATTCAGACATAAGGCCATTCAAAGTGCTTTAAAGGGGCATTAATTGCATTTAAGAGATAGTAAAAACAAAGAAAATACATCAATATTCAAGATAAGGCATTAAACATTTAGACAGTGATGCAGAATGACTGCAATGAAAATTAGGTGACTGACAATGTGGTTATTTTCAATATAGCCTATTTAACTTAATTACCCTTTCATAGTTTCAAACTAATTAAAAAATATTGGGGAGTCTGTATTCGCAAAACCAATTAGAATGTGTTTCAGAATCAGAATCAGAATCAGAAAGGATTTTATTGCCAAGAAGGGTTTTACACCAACAAGGAATTTGTCTTGGTGAATAAGGTGCATACAGTTAGACAATAAGACAATAAACAATGAACGAACAGTGACTGTAATATATACAATATAACACAATATATAAACAAGTGATAAGTTAAAATAGTATAAAACTGATTATCACAGGTGTCTGAGATTTCGAGGCAATCTTCGCCTACATGAAACATGACATGTATTTCATGATAAGTGCTGCAGGTACATGGATGAATACGAATGGAGAAACACCTAACAAGTGTGTCATTGGGGAAGTAAACTAAACACACATCATCCCTCTGTTGGAAAGATTTTGAAAAAAGACAGATTTTTGTTTAATTCTAATACAAAAGTTTAACTCACCTTTGATCTTCTTCTTAATCGTTTAGCCACTGACTCTACTGTATATATTTAAAAACATATATATTTAACCTTTATTTATACTCGAGGTATTGTATCAATTGAGGGGTGACCCTCATTTGCAATGATGTCGAGAAACAAAAACAACAATACATACACAATATACAATGCAAATACAAATACATCAAATACACAAAAACTGGTAGAGAGAAAATATATAATAATAATTATATATAATCTCTCCAATTTAGGCCAGATCTCAACGGTTGTATAGGAGAAATATACAGATGCAAACAGACTAGGTATAGTGAAAGAAACCTTGTTTTTTGCCTGCAATGTCTCAGCGACGTCGCCCTAATTGCTATCAGCTCAGCCCACTATTAGAGTATATTTGTGTCCAAGTGTTCAAATCTTTCATTAGAGCCCTGTCACATCTCCCTTTGAAAAAAAATGTCAGATCTTGTCCCCCTTGTTTTCCACAAATGAGACCTCTTACCATCGAAAAATCCAATAAAGCCGATGTCATGCTGAGCAGAGCAGAGAGAACATGAGTTAATACGATGCAGTTTTTCATGTCAGCAGTTATAATTGGTCAGAGTTTTTGGCAGAATCTCCATATAGGCTATAGCTCCGGGTATATAAAACTCTATATGCATGAACAGATGCATATTTTGCATTTGCATATTTGAGTGAAATGGTTGACTAACTGTACAGTCTTAAGTGTCATAAACATTTAATTTTGTGTATTTAATTTACACTCATTGATGGTATTGTGTCTCAGGGTGCTTTGGATCATTGAAATCAATCTCATACACCTGTGATAATTAGTTTGCCATGTGAGCCCAATCAAACAAAATCTACTTAACAAGGACGTTCCACATTATTAAGCAGGCCACAGGTTTCAAGCAATATGGGAAAGAAAAAGGATCTCTCTGCTGCCTAAAAGCGTCAAATAGTGCAATACCTTGGACAAAGTATGAAAACATTAGATATTTCACGAAAACTTAAGTGTGATCATCGTACTGTGAAGAGATGTTTGGCTGATTCAGAGCACAGACGGGTTCTTTCGGATAAAGGTAATATGAGGAAGGTTTCTACCAGACAAATTCATCGGAATAGGAGAGCAGCTGCTAAAATGCCATCACAAAGCAGCAGACAGGTATTTGAAGCTTCTGGTGCCTCTGGAGTCCCCCAAACCTCAAGGTGTAGGATCCAGAAGTTTGCAGTTGTGCATAAACCTATTATTCCGCCACCCGTAAAAAATTATCACAAGCTGAAACAGTTGCAGTGGGCTCAGGAATACATGAAGACTCATCTTCAAACAGTCTTGTTTACTGATGAGTGCTGTGCAACCCTGGATGGTCCAGATGGATGGAGTAGTGGATGGTTGGTGAATGGCCACAATGTCCCAACAAGGCTGCAACGGCTGACAGGAGTTGGCGGAGTCATGTTTTGGGCCAGAATCATGGGGAGAGAGCTGGTTGGCACCTTCAGGGTCCCTGACGGTGTGAAAATGACCTCTGCAAAGTATGTAGAGTTTCTGACTCACCACTTTCTTCCGTGGTACAAAAAGAAGGACAGTGCCTTCTGTAGTAAAATCATCTTCATGCATGACAATGCACCATCTCATGCTGTAAAGAATACCTCTGTGTCACTGGCTGCTTTGGGCATAAAAGGAGAGAAACTCATGGTGTGGCCCCCATCTTCCCCTGACCTCAACCCTATTGAGAACCTTTGGAGCATCCTCAGGAAAAACATCTATGAGGTTGGGAGGCAGTTCACATCAAAACAGCAGCTATGGGAGGCTAGTCTGGCATCCCGCAAAGATATTCAAGCAGAAACTGTGAAATTGTGAAGGTGATATCAAAGAAGGGGTCCTATGTTAACGTGTAACTTGGCCTGTTAAGATGTTTTTGATTGAAAAAGCTTTTGATTTCACTAAATATGACCTCCTAATGCTGCAAATTCAACAAATGACCATTTTTAGTTGTTTACAACCTATAACATTTTTGAAACTCTGTTGTGCATAATGATTTGGAACAGTGCATTTGGAGTTTTATTTTTGAAAGAAAATACTTTTATTATTGGGAGGTTTGTTCAATAAAATTCGAAATATACTCTAACGGTTGATGACTTGAAAATTATACTGACTGTGATTTGAATCGACTATTTAGGAAAATCTTTGGAAATCTAATTTGCCTTATAATTTGGAATGCAGTGTAGTTTTATACATTTGAATTCAATTGTCTTATAATGTATCTAAAAGTGTATAGTATTCCTGCTAACACGTGTAACATTTAAATAACTTTATTGAGATTTCTTTTGGATCAAGTCTCAAAAACTAAACTTAAAAAATATATATTTTTAAAATATTTTATTTAAATAACTAAGCTTGAATTGCTTGTTCCCAAAAAATAACGTTCTACTTAGCACATTTTGGCTACAGCTGCTGAAAACTGATAAATAATGGTCTGAATGACATTTTCATTCAATCAGCTGTGGCCAGCTGGCAAAGGCAGGAGGAGAAATAGATGAAAAATCTCAAATCAGCCAGTTAAGGTCATATCAAGAGATACATCCACTACAGATTAACGGTTGTTTTTCTGCTTTATCCTTGCACTGATCCGCCCTGTTACATGCATGGTTTACACAGCACACACGGTCTACCAGATGTAAGGTATTATCGTCTTCTACTTATATGTACAATTCAAGCCAGGCAGGTTTCGCATGTAACAACGTAGTTTGAACAACATATTGTCCGTTCACATCCGAGGACAAAGTAGCCTGGCTCCGCCCGCCCGCCTACTTCCGGCCAAATTTCATTTTCCCTTCATTAGTCAGTCTGGGTGTACAGTGCATTTCCCAGCTTTCGCCGGAGAATCTACAGTCGCCCAATCAGCGAACAGAGCAAGTGGCTGAGAACGATGACGTCGAAGTCGCGCTCCAGTTTCAGTTGAATGCTGCGTTCCTTTATACTCGGAAGAAGGAGATTTCCGACTTGGTAGTTCCGAGTTCCGACCTGTCTGTGTTCCAGTGCATCTGCTCGCGAAAGTATGGACGCCTAAAACCTTTCTCGTCCAAATAACTAAACGTTAGGCTCTAACAAGTTACTGTTGCCAGGTACCGGTAGATTCATAGACTACAATATGTAGTGAAGTCGGAAATTTCCGAGTTCCCTGTCCAACTGGAACGCACCGTCAAAAGCCGGCTCATGACACAGGTGACGACCAAACGTGATGCGATTGGTTGGCTAATCCAGAGTGGCACTGGGCAGATCCAATAGTTTTAAACTTCGACAGACACCCGCCTCCAAGTGAGTGAACGTTTGCCAATTACAGCACTTCCAGACCTTCTGTACAAATGAAATGAAGTACGATGGTCTGGTTGGACCAGGCTAAGGACAAAGCACACACTCTTTCAAAAGTGTTAAAGGGACACTGTGTAACATTTTAAGTAATTAATTAGCTAAAATCAATATCCTTATTCATAAATATGTCCTCATTGGTGTAAAATCCCCTCTGCCAATAATATGAATTATCCTCCTGAGTTTTAATTGCTTGTTCACAAAAAAAAAATCGCAAAGCACGCACTCTTTCAAAAGTGTTAAAGGGATAGTTCAGTATTTTTGAAGACGGGTTGCTGTGGTAGTAAAAACACTACCGCTTTTGTCCAAATGGGGCGCTAGAATTAAACACAAACTGAAAGTTCCTTGGAGCACCTTTTAAGAGCCTCTATTAAGACACTGTAAACAGCAAAGTAAGCTTCCAGTTGACTTTGATTTGATTTGATTCAATTTATTTCAGACATATCAAACATCAAACATACAAAAAAACAAAATGAAAAGCATGGAAATACAATAAACAAATTATGTTTTCACAAAAAAAAAAAAAAAAAAAATTATCTGTATTTCTGAGATATGCCTGAAAAGGAGCAGGAAGAAGTATACACTTATTTAATCCTACCCCTTTTTTGTTTTTTTGACCGTTAGCTAAAAAACATTTTGTGTTGCTACTTGCTAAGTGATAAGACTTTCCTTCCTGTGGATTTCCCTATGCGCTCTCAAAGGGAAGTCCAGGTTAACGTGGCGTAAAGAAAAGTCCCTGCGCTGTCTCTGGTCCAGTTTAATGTTGCCAGGTCAACCGTGTAGCGAGACATTTGGTTTGGAGATTGGACTTCAAGTCAAGCCTTGTTATCCCCCTCCCTCCCTCCCTCCCTCCCTCCCTCCCTCCCTCCTACTCAGTTAACTTGACATTTACTGTTGCATGGGTGACCTTAATGGCACTGGCTTCAGCTTTGTGCTCCAACCACTGTGTTCTTTTGCGTACATTTGCATGTCTTTAACAAATAACATATAAACTGTAGATGTTAGATTCATATTTATGTGTTGCTTTACAACAAATGAATGCCCAAATGTTTTTACCGTACAGATTTTGGATACAGCTTTTTATAATTTTTTGGAATCAAAAAATACTATACAGGTCTTAGTAATGCATTTCCGCATTTGTTTTAAGCACGAAATGTATCATGAATCATATAATTGACATTATATGAACAAATTCTTCTGTAATAACATTCAGAATAGTGCTAATGATTATGGTAAGTTTAGTTTATTATGTAGAGTATGTGCTGTGGTAGTTTTGGTTAAGAGTATGAAAGTAAAAGAAGATTTTGAGATAATGGCCTCCAAGTACCGTATTATTTTTCTGTGTTTGTGAGCGTGTTGCTATCTGTGCATCTTTTAAAAAAATGGTTTATCTCAAGTGATCATACACTTATTAAAGGTGAAGTAAGCGGAATGGTCAGTTTAGCTAACTTCCTGTCAGTTACTGCAGTTAGCAGTCCCCTCCGTCATCCCTACGTAACCACATTAATGCACTGCGGTCTTCAAGCAGTGAGTTATCTAGCATCATCTCGGATCCATAAGTGTAATAAAACATGATAAAAACCATCAAAACAGACAGTGGGAAGGATTTTTACCTGCTCCGCAGGTGTAGGCGCATACACATTCACCCATCTGTCGCTCTGCGAGTGCACCGGCAGTGAGACAGGTGCCGGTTTGTAACGTTCTCTCTTCTGATTGGAGACCAGAAAAGTTTATTTGCCGATGCAGAGCGAGTGACTGAGTGATCGGTTTTATGAAACGCGCACACTATATAAGTGATCACTGTATGAATAAAGAGCGATTTAATGGTGAAGTAAGCGGTTTATTTATTTTAATATAAGTGTTAAATTGCTCTTTATTCATACAGTGATTACTTACATAATGTGCACGTTTCATAAAGCCGATCTCTCAGTCAGCTGCTCCACGTGTAATCGGCAAATAAACTTATTGGGGGATCCTGAAATGTATATCCTATCACAAGAGAGAAAGCTACAAACCGATACCCGTCTCACTCATGGACTCACTGCCGGTGCACGCCAGAGGACAGATGGGTGAATGTTTATGTGCCTACAATGGCAGAGCAGGTAAAAATCCTTCCCAATGTCTGTTTTGATGGTTTTTATCATGTTATATCACACTTATGGTTCTGAGATGATGCTAGATAACTCGCTGCTTGAAGACCGCAGTGCATTAATGTGGTGACGTAGGGACGAGCGAGGGACTGCTAACTGCAGTAACTGACCGGAAGTTAGCTAAAATAACCATTCCACTTACAGCACCTTTAACACTTATATTAACATAAATAAATCGCTTTCTTCACCTTTAAAACATACTTATGAATAATATTATAGTCCATTTATTACCAAGTCTGTTCTGAAAAAAATGCCAATAAATTCTACACACTTTCACCTTTAAGAATGTCATTGCTAATGACTGCTGCTGTAATTGTTGTGCATATGACAGTTAAAGGAATACTTCCCCTATATAGAACCGGCCTCTATGATAATAAAATCGCTATTATAATGAAAAAGGTTTTTCTTCCCTCAGTCTCCCCTTGGCCCAGCTGTCCTATTAATCATAACCCTACATTTTCCCATGTGTGATGTCACGCATGGGAAAATGTAGGGTTAGACACTGAGACCATAAAACACTCTTTCTGCCTTTTCTCAGGCTAGGATGATCCAATTTCTAACATTTTTGCACATTTATACTATATAGGATCTCAGAGTTCAATACACTTTCATATTTTCACCGGTGAAGTAGGTCTTTAACCTTTTTTTAATCTTGAATGTATTGCAGTGTTCTGTGACGTGTGGAGAGGGGATGGAGAGGCGTCTGGTCACCTGTCGCATCGGCGAACAATGCACTGGAGACAGACCGGAGAACGTGAGAACCTGTCGACCGGGAGCCTGCCACGGTAAGCACAACCATGATGTAATATAATGTAACCCATACTCACTGCGCCCAGGCCCCGCAGCAGACCCGGGTTCCAATCCCGCCCGGGTCAGTTCTCTGCATGTCTTCCCCTCTCTGCCCCATTTCACCTCTGTCTCTACACACTGTCAATAAAGCATGAAAAATGCCAAAAAATATATTTAAATTTTTTTAAATTACTGTTGCCATGCGGAACGTTCAATACGGTAACGGCACAGTCCTGTCAAACAGTCTAGATAGTCAAAAAAGCTGTTATTTTACTTCAGTTTTAAAATATTTATGAACAATTATTTCCAATCAAATTGTTTGTAAATTCTTATTGAGACACCCAACTTTGATCTCATATATTGACTTTTTACTATTTTTACCAGGTTTTTTCCGGAACCTTTAAGAACTGACGCAAAACCTGTTGCTGGCTCATAACTCATAACACATTAAATTTTCTTTTTAATTCAGTGCATCACTGTCAGCACATTTCATGCCCTCCAAAATAAACCAACAATATATCATTTGTCTTTTCCTTCCCTAAAAGCCATTTTAGCAAGTTTCACCTCCCGAACACTGCTGTGATGTATTGTCCCGACCTTCCAGGCAGCCATTTCTGTCCATTAATTTCTCTATGGCGTTAAAATCAATCAAGGGCACAACTCTTTAGACTGGCTTAAGTTGTGCAATTCATCACAGTGAAAATCAAGTCTGCATAATTCTTTCTTTCTTTAAAGTTTCATTATAGTTGGTAAGCAAACCAGATTGCACCTGAACTAGTACAACTCTGACGAAACATAACATAGATATTCTCTGTGTTGAATTGTAGTAAAGCAGGTTTCAAAATACTGCCAATATTTTCATCACCTAATGAAATAAATGGGACACAACCTGGCCTGGAGGGAAGTCAAAGTACATCCAAAAATGCTCTGCTGTATTGGTCTGCAGATTGAAATTCGAGTGCAAAATGCTTCTGAGAAAATTATAATAACACAATGTTCCTATTGCAAGTGAACAGTTGTAAACAGAAAGATGTAATCACAACCAAATTTGTTTGGAACACACACACAGGAGTTTTGCTACTTGGTTTGGTATAAGCAGAGATTGGTGAGGCTAATGTTTGCTAACTTTAAATAGATATAGAGTCAGACTGTTACATTTTGTTTTACCATAACGAGATTAAACAGTTCAAATGTTTAAAGGGGCACTGTGTAACATTTTAAGTTATTTATTAGCTAAAATCAATATCCTCATTCATAAATATGTCCTCATTGGTGTAAAATCACCTCTGCCAATAATCTGAATTATCCTCCTGAGCGGAGAATTACAAATATTAATATTACAGTTTGTACATTGAGCGCAAGTCTTATGGAGGAATCCATGTTTTTGGAATGTCATCCGGTGCATTGTTTAGAATTGTGTTCTTGTCCTTGAAGGCCACTGTAGCTTCTGTTATTATTCTAAAAGGGTGGGGTTACCCAGGGAAGTTGCATTCTAGAACTTTCTGAAACTTTCTTGATGAGGTCGTATTACACAGTGCCCCTTTAAAGATGCAGTTTGACGTGTCTGAATATTTAGTGGCATTTGCGGTGAAAGTTCTTGAATGCAATGCTCCCTGGGCAACCCCACCGCTTTCGAATAATAACAGAAGCTACAGTGGCCTTCAAGGACAAAACACTAGTTACTAAAGATGGCATTATCCACAACCACAAGTCTTTCCACAATATCAAGTGATGAAGTGAAGATGTATTTAGCGATGTACTCTATAGTACTTCTTCTTGGTCTTCCAACAGATGCATTTCCCAAGGACACCCACTTTAAAAATGCACATGGCCATTAAGTTTGTCCATTATGCTAAATGCCAAATGGCTGCCTCCATGACCTGCTCCTATGTAGAGTTAAAAGGCTCATTCTAAAGAGAAATAAAAGAAAAAACGTAACAATGAATGATATATTGCATTTCGACCAAGTCCGTTCTTAAAAATGAAATGCCAATACATTCTACACAGTGTCCTTTAAGCACAACACAGGAAGTTAAAAGCAGCTGATTAAGAAAACCTTTAAGAGCGGTCTTCAAGCAGCGAGTTATCTAGCATCATCTCAGATCCATAAGTGCGATAAAACATGATAAAAAACATAAAAACAGACATTGTGAAGGATTTTTACCTGCTCCGCCATTGTAGGCGCATACACATTCACCGATATGTCGCTCTGCACGTGCACCGGCAGTGAGACGTGCCGGTTTGTAGCGTTCTCTCTTCTGATCGGATACCAGTTTCGGGAGAAAAGTGTATGTTGCCGAATACATGCAGAGCGGATGACTAAGAGATTGGAGTTATGAAACGCGCAACATATAAGTGATCACTGTATGAATATAGAGCGATTTAACACTTATATTTACGTAAATATATCGCTCACTTCACCTTTAAAAATAGTAATATTGATGATAATGTGTGGAGATTAAATCTGCCCTTTTCCTATAATTGCCACGTCTGGCTTCAGCCCTCATCCTTCTTCTACAATCTTCACAAACATAAAAATTCATTTTAAAAGCACATTTTATTTAGAGTGCCAGTAAGAGTGTATCATTCTTAAATGTCACCATATGCCACTTGTTTATTTGGACTCTTTCATTCACATCAATACCAAGATGATATTTACAGCCAAGATTTAAAAGGATTGATCGACGGTGCATGTGGCAGCTGTAGGATATTACTAAACAAGGCTGTTTTTTAATCAACACGGGATTATGAATGTGCATAGAGTTGTTATTACAACCACTGGAAATGGTAACTCGTTCATTGAGATGACTTAACGGAAAAAACATTTCTCCTTATTTGTTTTCGGTATCCCATTTTTGCCAGTAAAAATAGAAATAGCCCGTACATAGCTAGTGAAATAGAATGGTGGATGAAGTGACAGCTTTGATGACAATGTTTTGGACGAAAGGCTGCAAGTAAGGAAGTTAATTTGGTTGGTGCTGTCAACAGCTCATCTATTTTCTCTGTTGCTATGACAGTGGTTGTCAGTAGTAAACAAAACACCGAATAAATCAGTTCCTTTTTCATTTAGTGACTTTCAAAACCACAGTACAAGGTTCATCACAAAAATACAATATACATAGATAGATAGATTAGATAGATAGATAGATAGATAGATAGATAGATAGATAGATAGATAGATAGATAGATAGATAGATAGATAGATAGATAGATAGATAGATAGATAGATAGATAGATAGATAGATAGATAGATAGATAGATAGATTAGATAATACTGTATTTAGATATATTTTATATATATATATTTGTGTATATATAGCAGTAGTAAACTAAGGCCCACTGTCTAAGCAGACAGTAGAAAGCAGAAAGAGCAGTTCTTTCACAAACACTTCACTTTCCGTCTGTGATGAAGAAGAAGAAAACCTTGCCTCAGTGCTCTGTAATGCATGATCCACTTCTCTCTTCCCAGGGGCCCTCTACACTCTACCAACACTCACCAGCACTCTTCACACACACACACACACACACCACACCACACACACACACACACACACACACACACACACACACACACACACACACACACACACACACACACACACACCCCGAGCTCACACTTCTTTTGCTCTTTGACTTTCAGACGACCCCTGTAACGGAGACAAATCCATCTTCTGCCAGATGGAGGTCCTGGCGCGATACTGCTCCATCCCGGGCTACAACAAGCTGTGCTGCGACTCCTGCACCAAGCGGCTGGCGGCCGGAGGGGGAGCGCTGTCTATGTTCTCTGAAGCGGCCGAGACCGAAGAAGAGTACGTGCGCTTTGGATCTGCCTCTCAGCTCCTGGAGACGTTAATTGCCAACGGCACCCGCGCCGGCAAACTAGGCCCGTTCAAGGGACCCGCGACATCGGGCAGTAATGCTTCAAAACAACAAGTAACCCCCACCCCCACCGCCCCTGCTTCTTCCCCGCTGCTTAGAAAAAGCCAGTCGAAGATCACCACAGCTCCGAGGAGGGTCCCGAGAAACGTTGGTGTGACTGGCAGGAAGTTGCACGCGATGGAGGCGCAAGGTCAAGAGTCCACTAGCTTGACAGATAGCCGGTGGCCTACAGCGTATTCTGAAGTGGAGAGATGAGACTGACGCTCCACCCCAAATCCCCCCCCCCCTCCTCTCCCTTCAGGACTTTTTAAATCTACAGCAGAAAAATAAAAATCCAGCTTCAAACAGATTCTCCTCACGGCAAAAACAGAGAGAGAGAGAGAAAAAAGATTAAGAAATAAATAAAAGTGCTGGTTCACTTTGTGTTGTTAAGAATTTCCCCTTCCCCTCTTGCCCCTGATTTTACTTTTAAATACTTGACTTTGACATGTTACAGAGAGCCTTTTTTTTTAGACTCAAACAAGACGTATTTCTTTGCTTATGATTTCAAATAAATACGATAATTTCAATGGAACATGGTCCGAAAGGGGGAATTTTCCTTTTTGTCGAATGAAAAGCTTAATTGATTAGTGAAACATTTTCAGAGAAAGCCAAATAGCCATTATAGGACACATTCATTCAATTCAAAAAAGCTTTTTGTGCTACACTGACTGGCTGCAAGCTTTTAACATACCAGTGGATTTTTTTTTTTACGAAGAAACGGTTGCCCAATTCCAACCAAACTCTTGACCTCCTCTCGCAGTAAGGAGGGTGTCTGCATTGCCCTTCTGATTGGTCTTTTCTCTTGTTATAATGTATCAGGCTCCTGGTGTATGCCGAGCGTTGCAACGGCAAGCTAAATCCAATTCAACAACAAGTGCAGTCGTTACAGCTCATTCCACTTGTGAAAAAAAAAATTCATGCATACAGAATCCATGAGAAAGTGGACCCCCTCTTTACTTGAACGCTACAAAAAAATGCCATTTTTCTTGCCAAAAAAAAATGTAAATATGATGCTCGAGTTGTAGAATTCAATTTTTCCCAATCCAGCACCTAGACTTTTATATGGCCACATGTTTAAAGTGGGAAGAAATAAAACAGTGGAAAACCAATAGGGAAAACGTTTTTAGTTGTATAGATTTTCGTTTTATATACAGTATATATCTAGCAATGTCTTTTTTGTGGCGCTCTACAGTTTCTATAAAAATGGGTATTTATAAAGGTTCCTGTAAATACTGTACATGAAAATAGCAGTATTATTTTGAGAGACTTTCAAACACCTTTTTATCATTTAGACTAATTATCTCTAATGGTAAACGTATCAGCAGCAGGATAAATGTAACCAAACTGAAATGTTCCGCTTTGAAATGCTGTTGCAAGGTTCTCTGGGGAATGTTTTAAAGGAACTTTAAGATATATTTGTATTTGCTCTCTTGCCAAATTAAGAAGACGGCTGGATAACACTTCCAATATCCATATGGTTAATATGAAGCTACACCCAGGAGAGAGTTAGCTTAGCTTAGCGGAAACACTGAAAGTACAGCTAGCTCTGCTCCGTCCAAAATTCAAGGTTAGCCTACATCTATCATCACCTCTAGAACTCACTAATTAACATGATATATAATTTGTTTAATCTGTACAAAATGGGACATATAATTAAAAAAAACAGGCTAGGCTAGTTGTCTCCACCTGTTTTGTATTCATTGTGCTAAGCTAAGATATGTTGCTAACTGCCTCCGAATTTCCTAACTTCTAGCAAGAAAGCAAATAAGCACATTTCCCAACATATCAAACTATATTGTTTAGAAAGTAGCCTACTGTATGTTATACACAGCAGGTTTAAAAAGGAAGATATCACCATACAAAGTGTGTTTTGAAATTTCAGATTTGATGTGACCATTAATGACGCAAACAACTTTTTTTTTTAAAGAGACATACGCCCTGGATTTCAGACACTTAAAGCTTCATTAAGCAGTTTTTGACCACTAGGGGGTAGAAAGACTCCCAAACAAACTCACAGTACCACAGTAGTATGACAAACCCTGCGTTCCAATACCCATACTTGCCTACTATTTAGTATGCCAGAAAAAGTTTTAGGATGTCCCAATACATGCACGTTAAATGTAGTATGCTGAAAATACATAAATGCCCCACTATCGCATTTTGGAGTATTCGTCTTCATTCTTGACATTTCTCGACATAATGAAAAAAAAACTTCCTTATCTGATTTTGTTTTCTCTCCTGTGGCCCTAACACTCTTCTGTATTTTAGTAGCCTATGTAGTGCAGTAAAAAGAAAAAGTATGTGATTTGGAATGCAGGGACAGAGTATAGCCCACGCACATAGCAAGTGCTAGCGGCTAACCCGTTAGCGAACAAATTCATAAATCAAGCAGAATCAGAGCAACCTGAGCATCCCATTGAATCACACTAGTGTTGCACCTGTTAGATTACATTTTTACCAAATCCCTGATGTAAACGACCATGTCTCCAGCTGCTAGATGGTCCACTTTCTTCACCACCTGCTTGTTCATTTCAGCTGACATTCTTCGCGGTGCTAACTTAGCTTACACTCAGCTCTTTCATTTTATCTGTTTTTATCTGGGGGGTGTTGACGAGAGCCGAATCAAAGGGCTATACTAAGCTTTGTGGTGCTGCAGAGTTGGGTGTTAATTCTCAGTGGGAGCGACTGTTTAACATTAGTCAAGTCATCCTATCGAAACTATAATGTCAAAAATCTTACTTAATGGAGCTTTAAGCTCATTGCAGCCTGTCACATTCAGTCAGATTTTTTTATTTTATTTTTTTGTATATTTTGTTTTTTGCAGGAACAAAGCCTCATTGTAAGCACACAAAGCTGGACTTTCAAAAGAGTATTACTGTATGTGGATTTTTTTTTTCTAAGTATTTCCGAAATGGCTCTTTTTTTTTAAATGGGAGAAGGTGGTTCAGGACAGAGAGAAAAAAGGCTATTTATTGAAAAAGGCAAAAAAAAAAAAAAGATTTCCTCACCACCACCATGCATCTGACTGCAATAGCAAAAGACACGATTTTGTGTTTTCAGCAAAGAAGTAGCTCGCAACTATTCACACTCACTCCTGTGTGCCAATGTATAGTACATGTATATAGCATTGAGTACATTAATATTTATTAAAAGTTAAAGGGTTTTGTTTTTTTACAGTATGTACAGCGCCCGCTGGTCAATAAGCTGCAGCAGATATACCATTGAGAAACCGTTCACATTCATGACAACATTCTTATTTTCATCCACAATTTCATTTTTCTTTTTTTACGGATTTCTACTTTTTTTCTACTTTTTTTTTTATGATAGACTAGAAATGACATTGTTTTTTTTTTTGCAAACAATTAGATGTAAATATACATGCTCCTTTTTGAGATGTCTTACTTGTTGTCAGAAAGCTGTCTTTTTCTCAGCTGTTTAGTAGAAGTTGTTGTTAACAGAGCTGTTGTCACGGCGACACATATACTGACCAGACAAATGCTTTTATCTTATTCAATAAAACATAAATAGTGTAGCAACCAGTAAACCAGTAATGTTGTTTGTATGCTGTTTGTAGTCGTCAGTATATTGTCTAACCATTTTACATTTTCCTTCCCCGTTCTTCTTCACGTCCCTTTACTTGCTGTCTATTCAACATTGCAGCTAATGTTATACAGAGCATGTAATAATGATTACTAGGGTATAGTTGTAGATGTTACATTGACAATCCCTGAGCCCTCAGACAGATGTTACTGCATAGGATTCTCCATGTACTGTATCGATACCCCGGTGCTATCCGTGCATTGAAGTATATTGATTGTCATGACTGTCAGTCACTCTCTGCTCTATCTGCTTTGCTACGTATTTGTGTAGATTGAAGTGTACACTACTGATGCTGTTTGTTGTAATGGGGAGCACATAGCAATAAAAGATAACGATTAACTCATTTGTTTTTCATTTGTCATGCTTTCCACATAATATCGATTCGGTTACGCATTGCAGCTTTAAATCCCCATGTACACCCAAATCCACAAAATCCTTCTAACCCTTGAGGGAGTTAGTTGCATGATAGTAAGCGTCTGAAAAGAGTATGAGTATCTCTGTCTCTCCAAACTGTCTAATAAAGCATAAAAAGGACAAAATATTATCTCTGAAAAAAGTTTTAAAAGATATAACTGAGCGAGCGGTAAAAGTTAATTGTCGACTTTAGTTGTGTAGAAAAGTGTCAACAATAAACATTAATAACTAATGTAATGATACATCAAAATTAGAAACACAAATAGGCTAATAATAATCTGGAAAGATGCATCTTCTTGCATTTTGAGTATTGATTCCGTAATGTAAAAATATGTAATCAAATCACTTCCCTGCGGTTTTAAGCAACAGTCAATTGTAAAGGAGTTGCCTATATGAAAATGTCAGGCGTCGTTATTCAAGCGCTATTGTATCTTCACTTTAAAATCCAATTAAGTGTGAGACTCTGAGCTTGTCTCTCTTTTCAGTCTTATTAAAATGTTAGGGTTTGAAAAATAACAACAACAGGCCACCAGCCTTGGTTAAAACTCATTTCAACAACAACACTTGAGCCAGACGTGATTCAAATCAAGTAATAGTTCCGAAAAGAAAAAAAATACATCACATTAACACTTTGTTTGGCTATTTATTTCTGTTCAATTCATCATATTTATTATTATCCTTCCAAGCGTTTCCTACGTCATCGGACTCTGCGTCTTTGCAATCATTTTTGCAGATAACATGCTGTGAGGTGTGGAGCTCGCAATTTAGGCTAAGGTACACACACCTCACGATAATGACTAAAATGTCAAAATGGATTAGAGGTTATGTTGTGCAGCAACAATATAAAAGGTTTGGAGGGGGGGGGGGATTGATTTTTGGCCACAAAATTGTTTTTTGGCCACAGATGTTGTGGGTTTACTCTGAATGGTGAAGTAAATCAGTTCAAATAATTTTATCTTCAAAGTCATGAAATATTGTAGCCTGATCCTACCAGACCATCGTACTTCATTTTATTTGTACAGAAGGTCTGGAACTGCTCAATTGACAAACGTTAACTCACCCATGTTCCAGTTGGTGCACAGTTCGCTGTATTCAATAAATCTTCTGCACAGCATGATTCATATTCTGGTTATTAATATTCTGACACCAAAACCTCGGTGTGCATGTACTCTGGAGAACAGCGAGTGTCTCCCTCATGTTAATTACCATTTCACATTCACCTGATATCGCTCATATTGTACCCGTACGTATCAAAAGGATAAAGCTAATATGGAACACAATAGTCCACAGTGGATTAGTGTGCTTGTCTTATTCAACATTGGAATGGGGATCAGGATTATTTTCAAACACCAACTGTAATCGGTATGTTTTATTTCTGCACATTGCCTTACACAGCTCAATGGGATTAGCTGTAAAAGCGATTTTTATAGGTAAGTGAGTCAAGCTTTTAATATAGCACTTTTTAATTCATACAGTTAAAGGGGTAGTTCGAAATTTGGATTTATGGACCTCATTTCCAACTTAGCCTCTGTGTTATTAATCATTGGAAGACGTTTTCAACCAATTTCATTCAGTCCTTCTTGTTGCGAGTTCACTGGTGCTACTAGCTAGCACAGTCAACGGTTGTGGCTAGCCTGCTAATAAAACCAGTCGTGCCCACTCCACAGTACGCCCGAGGCAAATCAATTATGCAAATCGATGTGAGTCTAAATAATGTTAGAAATAAAACCAACCTCGCGAAATTCTGAACTACCCCATTGAAAAATGCTGCACAAAAATATTAAGAATAAAAAGAAGCCATTAAATTGATATAAAAACAGACTACCAACAAGACAAAATGATGGATGTCCATCCCCTCAACATTCCGTAATGTTTGACCTCAAACGTCTAAGAACAGCAGAGGCCTACCTAAAGTAAATCGTAAGCTGTTATAGAACTATAGAACAAAGGCAGGGAGACAGATCTCTTTCGAAAGGCAAAATCAAATTACAGAAAGACAAAAGTGACATTGATATGCTATGAAACAGCCACATTTCAATGACTGTGCCACTTCCTATGTGTAGGCCACATCTGTTTCTGTGTCCCACTTTCATAGACAGTTTAAGTATGCATTTAAGTATGCATAAGTTAATACCTGCTTCCGACGGGCACTGCACTAGTTATAAAACTAGAATCCCATTTGTGATTCTCGTTCCGCACATTGCTGCAGTGCAGATTTCTCTCTCTCTCTCTCTCTTTCTCGATTGAACACGCTCAAAAGACAGGGGCAACACTTCACAAGAACCTCAACACAATATCACAAAAAATCCAAGATAAAAAAAAACACAAGGTAACACAGAGACACATTAGTCTGTCTGAGCTCTCTTGAGAAATGGGATGAGACGGGCAGGGAAGGTGCTGCTAAAAACAACAGTAGCAGAGAGGATAGAGGACACACATAGCCCCGGTGCAGTCAGTCTTTAACTGTGTGACAAACTGGGGACACGACAGGAGACTAAGGGGAGGGATGTTAGGCTATATGTGGAAAAAAATCTGAGAAGACAATGTTGTTCAACCTGATTAAAGCCACATCAAAGGGAATCATTCTGACAGGGGTGGTGTGTTTGACTGTGCACAAAATGATAAATGAAAAGTCAACAAAAATGCTTTCATCACTGTTTTTTTTTCTTCTTCTTTAGAGAAATAATGCAGGCTATATTTGCTAGCAATGGTGGGACCCTTTATTTACATATCCCTTGTTTATAGAAATACTAGGCTGTGTATTAACACTGGATTACTATATTGTCAGCGCACACAGTACAAACAGGTTGCGCGAATCGTGAGAAAATATTCACGGATTTTGATAAAAAGTTATTTTGACATCAAGCCTTCTCCAGAATCGCTGACTCCACCTTTAATGAGTGAATGATATATAGCAACGTCGTAAAGCTAGCTAACCTTGTGTTGCTTTTCCCGGAGGCTCAGAGCTCAGGCGGGCTGAGGCTGAAGCCAGTAACCACTGTGTGCATGACTGATGAGGGCTTATCCTATGCGCCAACACACTATAAACTACTTAGCACTATGGTTGGCTGCCCCTGGCAGTGCTAGCTGCTGCAGAGATGTGACGTAAGCCTATACTGTCCAAAAGCCACAAGCCAGCAACGCTTTGACTTTACTCTATCTGACATCTACACATCACACTGTATGGAGGGTTAGGGTTGTGCAGCAGACACGTATAGTCTTTTTTATTACTTGATCTATTTTTACCATATTTATTATTTTGATTTTAAAAGAAACATAGGATGTTTTTTTAATTTTTTTAAATGTAATGCACTTTAAAAAATATCAAACAATTCGACAATTCATTTGAATCCCACTGGGCCTGTGTCTTTCTCTAACTGGGAAATGTTAAGTTCAACGCCCCAAAGAAAGAAAAAAAACACCTAAAGAACAGGCTGCAGTCTGGAAAAGCTTGTTGCCTGGTCACACTATCACACCTATGTCACACATATGTCATACTTGGAGATGTAGCATTCATTAAAAGGTATGTTTGAATCCCAGAGGTTGTGTTCAAATCCTTATCTCAGTTTTTGGATATTTTTAGTGTCAATCCCGCAGTCAAAGAGATAAAAGCGTGGGGTGGACGGTTTCTACTGTGAAGGGTCTGATGGCATATTTGGTCCTTTCGGTGCCAAAAGAGCCATTCAACAAAGTGGTGACTAGTTCAAATACCGCTGAAAGTACCTCAAGACGCACAAATAGCAAAAAACTCCCAAAATGCAAAAAAGTCACAAAAACCTTAAAAAGTTAAACATATTTAGTAGTTACTAATTGTGTGTACCTTATTGTAAAGTGTTATCCAAACATAAAAACATCTTTATGTTCTTTGTTAAGAATATGAATTTATTTCCGATCTGATGTGATTGACAGTGATCCAACCCGCCCAGCTAGCATCAACGAAAAATCCTGCATTTAAAAAATAAACTCAGACAAGACAGTGAAAAACCTTGTAAAGTTACAAAAGAATTGTCAGGTATTGTCATGTAAAGTGTGTGTCTCATCACTCCTATGAAGCAGCTACTTGAAGAAACATGTTTTCCTTGACTGAAAAATTGCCTTGTGTAAAATGGATCGTTTTACTTTCTTTCTTGTCATTATTCTGAATGGCATTGTCACAATATAATGGGAACAGAGAACTATTCTTCCTTTCACTTCCTCTAAAAATGCCGCGGCTTTGTTTGTGGCATGTGGTCAGGTGTAGCCTGGCATTCCCAGACCTGCCACTAGGCGCAGGCAAATTAAATTTGCTGCGCGTGTTGGTCTGGACACCCTCCGTTGAAGCTTATCAAGAATACCAGAAATCTGGTAAACGTTTCAATTGGTTCTATCTAATATGGGCGCGCCAGAGCCCTTATATGGTGCTCTGGGGAGGACGTAACCGGATGACGACAGTGACGTGCATGCGACGTCGAAGCTGTGATAGTAAACATCAAAGATGGCTGCGGATATGTTGTGTGAGTTTGAGACTGCTTTGGCCTCGACCCTTAACGAATTGGAAGACGGACTCATAGCTTTCACTAGCAAGTAAGTGGAATGTTCTGTTTTGCCGACCGACAACGGCAAACGAAGTTTAACAGCTGTTCGCTAAACGAACGGGGCTTACGTCACTTGTGCATCGCTCTGATTGGTTGTAGTGCTATCCAACTGCGTGCAGTGGCATTTGAAATGCACGAGTAGGAGCCGCCCTAGAGTTGGAAATTACTATTGATCGTCGCCAGACCCTCTATCGTTCAAGATATCAGGGTCAGGATTTCCAGGCTAGGTCAGGTGCAATTGTATCGACTGATTTTTGGAAACCTAACCGCCGGATCTCACAATGCAAAATGCTCTGACAATTCAAGGTACAAAAGGCTAAACATCACAAATGTAAAACCAGGAAGTGACACATACAAATCCTGCATATTTTGCAAAAAGAAAAGTCATCATTTTACAGGGTTATTTCATGGTTGCTTTGGAAAACTATTCCTGGGTTCCAATACCCATACTTACATACTATTTAGTATGCCAGAAAAAGAACAAGATGTCCCAATACATGCATGTCAAATGAAGTATGCCAAAAATACCAGGATGCCCTTATACTGTACATCCATTCCAATTGCATTTTGAAGTTTGGAAACCAGCATGATTTAGTATGTAGTATAGTAAAAGGGAAAAATATGTGATTTGGAATGCAGGGTAGGCTATGTATGCATCAAGTTGTAGGAAACAATTTTTTATTTTTTTCATTTTGGCAGAATGTTTAGCTTGTACACAGGCCAAGCAGCAGTTCCTCCCGGTGGCAGGCAGCCTTGGTCGGGCTCGTTCAGCCTTTTGTCAAACATTTGTATGACAGTTCTAAGTGTGTGAACTACTCTCAATGAAGGGGTGAGCTCGCCAAAATGTTTCAACGAGATTGGGCTTGGAAGACAGGCAATGGTTTTTTGTGAGTTTTTTGAACAAATTATCTGAACATAAATGATCATTTTGAGCGAGGAAGAATATGGGATTTGGCTGATGTATGATCGTAGCTACTGTATGATTGAAAAGCTGAAAGAAAAGACTGGCAGGATTTTGCGCCATGGTGGAAACTGGAAATTTTCTCTATTTAAATCAATTAAGCACTTGACCTTTCACAATCCTCACCAACATAGGCAGAAGGTCCACAAACTGTGTGATTATTCTTTATTTTTTTCATGTTTTTTTTGGGGACGAAGTGTTCAATGCTCAATTCAAGTAAAACACAGTAAATGTCTCCATTTTCAATTTTCTAAATGAACAGTATCTCCAAACAAATCTTTTTCACAGAGTTTCATCCCATGAGCCACCAGAATACTGCTACACTAAAATGTCCATTAGGTTCAATGCATGTTTTATGAGCTGGTAGGTGTGAAAAAGCCGCACAGCAAATGGGGAAGTGGGTAGGGAGGTCGCCTCTGGAGTGCAGGGTCGGAAGTTTGACCCCCCGCCTACCCGCAACATGTTGAAGTGTCCCTGGGCAAGACACTGAACCCTAAATTGCTCCTGATGGTTCAGAGGGTGCCTTGTAAGGCAGCTACTGCCATCTGTGTATGTATGGGTGAATGAATGTGGTAAGAAATGTAAAGCGCTTTGGGGCTGAGAAGATCAGCTAAAAAGCGCTATGTAAGTCAAGTCCATATACCAAATATGCATCTACATGTCTTTGTTTCTGCAGGTGGCTGGCTGATAATACACAGCCTAGCCGGGCTCACTCAGCCTTTGGTGAAACATTTGCATGACATTGTGCCTTTTTCATACAAGCCGAGAGAGTGCATTTGAGTGGATCTCTCCCGGCTGTTTAAAATGACATCTGTGCATTGTCTCACAGTGAGCCATAGAGAGGAGTAAAAGCATTCATGCAAAGAATAGAAATTATTCATTACTCCACAGACCGACAGTAGCCTCCGCGGACCATAATGCAATACATAAGGGACCGTCCGTCTGCCCACAACAAAACATGCCTCAGTGTTGCTATTTAAATCCTCTTGCTTCGGGATTTTTATTCTAACAAACAAATGTAATCATAACATACATGGTCAGTTTAATTCAGGGAAATCAATGAATGAAATCAATAAGTGATGTTATATGGACGTGGCTGGATAAAGGGAATTGATTTGGCCTATAAGAAAGATTCCAGCTCTTCATCTCTAACTAGATCTAAAGGGTAAGTATGCTTTCAACATGATTGACTGGTAATATCAAGGCAACTGGATATGGACATGTAGGGCTAGATGTACATGTGTAGAATGTCAAGATAAGAAAAGAAGGTTTGTGCAAAAAGTGACCTCACCACAAGATAAGCTTTCCTTTCCTGACTTATATTTGAGGTGTGTTGTGTGTGTATGTGTGTGTGTGTGTGTGTGTGCGTGGTGTGTGTTGTGTGTGTGTGTGTGTGTGTGTGTGTGTGTGTGTGTGTGTGTGTGTGTGTGTGTGTGTGTGTGTGTGTGTGTGTGTGTGTGTGTGTGTGTGTGTGTGTGTGTGTGGTGGCGTGTGTGTGTGTGCATGCATGCCTACATGTGTGTGAATTTGATGGTTGACTCACTCACTCACTCACTCTCAGCAACATTCACGTACAGTAAATGACTAACTAGATCACTCCATTTGGGTCAGGGCTGAATTTTTACCAAACAATTTGATGCAGTGTGTCACTTCATACTGTATAGCTCGCTCGCTCATCATAGCTGAATAGTGCCCTGAAATGACAGAGCCTATACTTGAGGATCAGCTGTGTGCCTGTACTGTGCAATTTTGTGTGCATGGCTGCTATGAATCCGCACCACTTCAGTCAGCTGGTGCGTATCCGACAAGTGTATTACTTCAGCGTCGCTGCACCCTCACCACTGTCCCCCGCAGCATGTAGCTTCTACTCTTTAATCTCTGTCATTAAACCAACTGTGATAACTGATGCCACTATGCTGTATACTATACAGCTCTGGAAAGAATTGAGAGACCACTGCAAATGTTCAGTGTCTCTCGTTTGACTATTTATAGGAATATGTTTGAGTAAAATGAACATTTTGGTTTTATTCTACTGACAACATTTATACCAAATTCCCCCCAAAACAATTTTTACTAAGAGCATTTCCATTAAGAAATGTAGAGATGAAGATTGGAGGAAAATTAAGACTGGTCTCTTCATTTTTTCCAGAGCTGTATATCTGAGTGTGTTATTAAAAAGCAGGGGTTCTGTAGAAGTATAGCGATAACCCTGTGTCACACTCGCAGGTTGGAGCAAGGTTTTGCGACACGGTTCAAAATGTTTTAATACTTTTTTAGAAAAGACTAAGTAGGCTACAATAGAGGGGATTTAGATTGCTCTAAAAAAAGTATGACTGTGTTTGTCAAATTATATAAACAGAATTTTAGCAAAATACATTCAATATAAAGTAATCCAATAAAATGGTTTCAAAAAATGACAGCAAAACCAATTTTATCTTTTTGTAAATACTTTTTTTTAAATTTGATGGCTATGAACCAGTTCTGCTAGCTCAGTTTTTAAATATATGACATTTTTATTTTTTACTCAGGCATATTTATAAAAAAACAGCATGATTGTATATTTTGCCGGGTTTGAAATGTGATAAGAGTAACATTTGAAAGATTAAGGCATTTATAATCGATGCACTTGTACATCAGGGTGCTCCGTTTTTATTTAGGCCTCTCAGGGACAGAGTTGACTGATAAAAAAGAACCCACGCTTTTAGGTGGCAAATGATGCTACGCGTTGCCAAAACTCTCATTATATACTATCGTAGATTGTGTCTGTTTGTTTCCAAGTACAGGCTAAAAAACACAAGTATGAACATGAATGATAGATTAATTATGAACCAAATATGCGATAGTAAAGTGGTCAATAACAAACAAGAAATTTATATTTTTAACTGATTATCTGAAATGGTCCAATTGTGAGAGAAAACGCCTTAAAAATTTAAAAATCACAAACTTATCACATGTGCATTTATTTCATTTCATCTTTTACATAACCTGTGGGTTAAGGATTTTGAATAATGACAGTTGCCAGGCAGCCACATTGCTGGTACACACCTGAGCTGTTAATTTATTTATTTTATTTTATGAAACATCCGTGCAATCTCGGGGGAAAAATTTACAAAGCCATTCATCATTTATAATTTACCCAGATTGGATTTCACTCCGCCACCCTTTCCCAAGAGAGAGACCATATGCTATAGAATCCTAATACCGACATAACCTCATCAACAACTGTAATAAATGTCATGGCTAAGACATGGCTCCCGTCGTGTCCTTTTATGATTAGATTCTATTTACTTTCACACGTGTTAAAGACGCTCCTAATTTAAATGAAATACATCCCGAATGTATTTCCTTCTGTCTGTTGTTGCAAGTGATTTCCCCTGATGTATGTAAATGGTTAGCGCTCAATAACAAATAATCAAATCTGAATATCAGTCTCCAGAGGCATTTCATGTTGAAGTATCTGTCATTGGGGACTTGTAAACTGTAAAGTGCTTATGTTATGTTTATGTTTGTTGCAATCGAAGGGGGGCGGTTTTGGACGCTAAGTATAGGATCCTTGGATAAAAGAGAGTTTAAAACATAGGCCTATAAAGCGCTTAATAAACCACTCTTTGAGCATGTCTGGTGCAGCAGGGTTTTAATAAGGACTGCTGACTCCACCTTTTTCCCTGCTGGTGCGGTGTTATAACAGTTTTGGCAACTCGATTGAGACTATAACAGTTTGGACTTACTAGTTGTTTGATGACTACGAAATGACTCCACTAACAGAGTGACTGAAATGGAAATTTAGGTGAATTGTTTCCAGATTTGGAAATTTTTAAATGGAAAAACATTTGCACCTTAAAGGCCTACTTCACCGGTTTGAATATGAAGGTGTATTGAATTCTGAGATCTATGTAGTATAAATGTGCAAAAAAAAATTAAATCGTACTTTAATTTTTTTTTTTTTTAAACGTACTTTGTAAATATTACTGTGATGTCACAGTAAAAGACATCACAGTAATATTTACAAAGTACGTTTTTTTTAACCCTATATTTCTCTTTCTGTGATGTCACGAGAAAGAGAAATATAGGGTTAAAAAAACACTCTTTCTGCCTTTTCTCAGGCTAGGATGAACCGATTTAAATTTTTCGCACATTTATACTACATAGATCTCAGAATTCATACACCTTCATATTCAAACCGGGGAAGTAGGCCTTTAAGGACTGCTGTCCTGCTTTTGTTTGAATAATTCCTCATTAAAAAGACCATTCAAGCAGCAAGTTTTTCCTTATGTTTTCTGAGATTATACTGTAGGGGTGAAGGCTTCTGGTGTGGACAGAATGGACGGCAACAAAGCAATTAAAGCAACAATGGGGAAATGCCAGTATTCTGAGGGCTGTCCCCTCAATGCTAATGTAAACCCTAGTTGGATAAGGATAATGGATTCAAACAATCCGGAGTATGAAAAACTGATACAATAATTGCTGTCTGTGGTTCTATATGGCTTTGCAATCATTTTGAAAAATAATAAATTGCAGCAACATATTGAAAAAAAGAACTAGAATTATGAACTATGAACTGAACTAGTTAGTTAGTGTGTGAACTGAACTTTGAACTAGTTCACGTAGAAAGGAACACTGGTTGCTATGGTAAAAAGTTAGGTTATAGCTGACTCATCATTCCTACAAATTATAACCAAGTACTTCCGAGCAAGCGATCTGATTGGTCAAAACAGGACATTTAGAATGTGCTCAAATCAGCAGGACAGCACAGGCAGCTGATTTGATTCCCTAGTCTTATGTGTGACTCACACTTAAAACCTGCTATTGTTGGGGTTTTTTAACACAAGAATACAAATTGTTCTCATGACATTTTACCTCAAGATGTCCAAGGAAATGATTTCTTCTAATGGCAGGGAACACAGAAATCAGTGCTGCCCGCGAGCGTGACTGCTTGTTAGTCGCCTACAGCGCTGTCCAATCCACTCTCATCAGTCACTCAGTTACAACTTGACATTTTCTCACTGCATTTTCACTATAGTTAGTAACTGTTCCAACGGTATCTGGTTTTATTTTTACAGGCCGGTGCTGCAAAAAGCTCTCTCTTTATTTCTCAGTATGGCAGCGTTTGCAAACTGGTGTCAGATTAAACACCACAGGCTCCGTAGGTAAAAATAGAAATTAATCTTAATATTCATGTTGACGCGAACATCTGGGCACAATTTTACATCACTGCTATTTTTTTTGCATACCTTCCTCAAGTAATATTTTCATGGCTCTTTAGATTGAAAGAGTATTAAATATGTGATACATCATTTTTGTAAATTAAGGAGTTAAACCATCAAAAAGTGTTTGTCTTTGTCAAAGTATTATATCTGCTCATTATGGCTTTTTTAAAGGTGCTCCGAGGAGCATTCAGTTTGTGTTTATTCTTGCACCCTCTTAGGTGTTTTTACAACGCCAGCTGTTGTTTCCTGGCTGAGTGTACCCATGACAAAGGCAAAAATAACATTCTGTGCACTGATGGTCTCGTTTTCTGTTACATGTCATTTATGATCAACAAAGGAAAACTTATACTGTTTCAGAAATATTAAAAAGTTCCTGGTAGCACCTTTAAGCTTCTGTAACTATGTATTTATGTATTCAATCTAAACATGAAGAAGAAAAGCTATGGAGTTGCCAAATAAAAAAAAGTTTTGCAGATATCTTAAACATCTTCAATGCAGGTCCTTTGTACTTGCACACAGTCAAGAAAAAAACAAGACAAGTGTTGATACTACCATTTGACTTTTTTTTATTGCTGCTCACCAAGTCAGGGATGTTTATGCAGAAAGACGCTCTACCCCCACTCCTCCCCCACCTCCTCTCCTGTGAACACTATCTGTGGCTGGGCCTCGAGGTCGTCTCCATGGACTCGCTCATACCACCTGGTGCCTGAAGACTCCCGTTGTGTCTGGACGGAGGTAGATACACGGAACACACATACAAACACACGTAGACACATATCACACATGACTGGGGCTGTGTTCGGAAAGCCATACTAACGTCCTACTTATACTCATTTTGACTTCAATTTGATTATGTGACGGTTGGGTATGCGAGTTTGGGTATGCGAGAAATTCCCGGATGAGTACTAACTTCAGGGAAGATTTTGGGTATGGATCGATTGGATACTTTTCATACTCAACCGCCCCACAATGCATCGCATCTTTTCAAACGACAAGGAAGGTTTTTTATTTATTTCTTTATTTACAATTATGCATTTCCTGCACAACACAGGACCGTATGTAAAAATCTAGTGCTATATCTAACCTGTGGAGGGCGGCAATACGCTAAACAGCGTCTAAACGGCCGCAATCTTATAAGAAGAAGAAGAAATTCTTTATTGCTTTGAAAATGTTTCGACGCACCTCGCATACACAATCGATCTTTGAGTAGACAGTATGTAGTAAATAGATGTTTAGTATGTAGGATGTAGGACGTTAGTATGGCTTTCCGAACACAGCCCGTGACCACTCAGGCCCTCTTGAATCCGTCCCCCTCTCTCTCCTTCGTTGCAGACCGGATGCTGCGGGCGAGACGCGCCTGTCGGCTGCGTACGCCCCCTTGTGCCTGGGCTGTGACACCTACCGTCCCATAAACCCTTAACCCGTCCCTTTAATGTGTAAGTCTACGAGTCCTATTTGTCTGTGGTGTTTATCATGTTGCTTGGTGTTTTTTTACTGATCACACACTGCGCTCCCATAAGGAACATAGTTCGAGATTGGCATTTTTTTAACCTGTCTTTCCCTGTTGTTCTCCTTTTCCATTTAAGAAATAGGAGCGTGGCGTACGCTACACAAACCTAAAGTTACCCTCTCTACTGTCCACCCATGTTACTGTCACTGTCTTTCTATGTTTCTTGGTGGGGTGTGAACTGAAATGAAATTTTTTTGTTCTGTAACGGTGCAATGACAAATAAATCTGATTCTGATTCTGATTCAGTACAGGTCATGGTGGTCCTCCTGACAGTCCTAGACTTGCCCTGCGTTCCAATCCCCATACTTCCCTACTATTTAGTATGCCAGAAAAAGATTTAGGATGTCCAAATTCATGCACGTCAATTGTAGTATGCTGAAAATACATAAATGCCCCACTAACTCCAATAGCATTTTGAGGTATTCGTCTTTATTCTTGACATCTCTCAACGTAATAAATAGGCAACACAACATTTCAAAGATATTTTTGAAGTTCAACAAAATAAAAAAACAATCAGACGGATTGGTTCAGTACATATGAGGGTTAGGGTTAGGGTTAGGGTTTACATTTTTTTTTCGAATCTCCATCGATACATGCCAATTTACATGCCCCTAAAACTACATTAGTAAGGGCGTTTTGCCATAACGCATAGCATAAAGCTGGCTACGGGCGTTTGTTTAGCCCAAAAAATACTCAGTGCTTCCTGCAGTTGAGTCGGATCGATTTTGATCACATTCTCACCACAAACAGACCGCACCAGTATTCATTTGGAAGCGTACCGAGACCACCTCTTCAACAAGGTCTCAGTAAGCTTGCTTGGTCCTCTTTTGTTGCACATATATACAGCTCTGGAAAAAAATCAAGAGAGCAGTCTTAATTTTCCTTCAATCTTCTTCTCTACATGACTTAATGGAAATTCTCTTTCAGACTCCATTTTCTGCGACGGTCGGTAGTCTGACTGGTGTGTCCTGGCCTTTACACCAGATTTTTACATAGCTGTTTCTCGAAAAGGTATTGGACGCTCGGCTCACAGGTAAGATTTTCTGGATGAATCAATTGTTAAAGATTTGTTTTTACCTTTGTAAGAGCCATTGACCCCTTTTCTTTGTTTGTATACCTAATGTGACCGCCTGGCGGCAGTACAATGCAAGGGTATAAATCAGGCGTAGCAGGGACGCCAGGTGCCTGCATGCCGGAAGGCAAATTGTTTTTGACCGTGCGCACCAAGCTCAGTTGTACCGAATAGGTCATTTGTTTTAAGTAAATAATAAAGTAAACTTTTAAAACGCTAAAGGAACGAGTGGACATTCCAAGTTGTACTGTCAACTGTATACTATAGGCACGCGTCGCACACCTAACGACATGCAGCCTAGTGGCTAATGGGGAGCCGCTACATTAGTCAAAAACAATTTGCCTTCCGGCATGCAGGCACCTGGCGTCCCTGCTACGCCTGATTTACAGGGGCCGGAAAAGACGAGTGCGCTTTACCCATACTGCCCGTCCAAGTTAAATCCAGCAACGGAGACAGAGTGGTGCATACCTATGCATTCTTGGATCCTGGCAGTTCTGCCACTTTCTGTTCGGAAAGTTTGATGCACAAGCTGAATACTGGAGGCAGACGTCAAAACTTCCTATTACGCACCATGGGACAGGAGAAGGTCGTTCCAACGTTTATGCTCACTGGTCTTGAGGTGTCTGGTCTTAATGGGGAGTACTATTACCAACTACCTGATGTGCTCACTCAAAAGAAGATGCCTGTTACAACCGACAACATCATCACACCAGAAGATCTGGCAAAGTGGACTTACCTCTCAGCCATTGATGTCCCTTGCATAGGCGCCAACGTTGACTTGTTGATTGGTAGCAACGCCCCCGAGTTATTAGAACCCTGGAAGATCGTCAACAGCCATGGAGGAGGGCCCTATGCAACAAAAACTGTGCTTGGCTGGGTGGTTAACGGTCCTGTGCAAGACAGTGAAAGAGCTGACCCAAGATCTGGACTCACTGTAGCGGCTGTGAATAGGGTCTCCGTTTGTGATCGGACCGAGCTGGTGAACAACCAATACATGCATCAGGGCAAGGATGAGGCCACTAAAGCTCCAAGAAGAGAGCGACGGACCTCCAACGCATTTAGTCAAAAACATTGCTACCAGTGGACTAAAAATCTTCACGTTCTGGCTTCGCGTGATAAGAGGTTCTTAACCTTATTGGAGTTGCCCTGCCGTGGGTAAGGAGGACGCAGACCGCCTTTGTTCGGGATCTAAGGAAGGACGCCGACCGCCTTTGTTCCGCGGTGAGGGGAAGCCGATCAGCTGTTTCTTTCGAGGTACGAGTAGCGCTACAACACAATTAACGGCCATTTGACTCTGTGTGCATAAATCCAAGCTTGGTTGCAAAAAACAAAACAAAAACAAAACTGTGACTTGACTTTGTTCATTCCCGTGCTCGCGCGTGAACGCCACTATGGCGAATGTAAACAATGTTGTGAACTTGCCTGACGAGGCTACAGCGGCTACCGCTGATGACGCGAATGACAATGGGGCGTTCAATGACGGTGATGACACTGGTAAAAATGACACAGACAGACCAAAACGTGTTATAAAAATGACTCACACTGCATTTTGTGAAAAAATAGAAAAGCTACAAAATGAAAGAATGTCTAAATTAAACAAAGCAAGTAATTTAAGAAAGGTTGTGGAGGAATTACTGCCAGAAAATGATTGTGGGTCTGAGGTAAAATGCACTTTTGACAAGTTTTCTGCTCTGTGTAATGAAGCAAAGTCTTTGCATAAATCTTTTGTGGGTTTGCTACATGGTGATGAGCTGGAAAAACAAGAAACATGGTTCAAAGCAAAAATGATTGCAAACAATGAGTTCAGTGGCAGAGTTCAAATATGGTTGACACACAATGTCAAAGGTGGAAATAAAAATGATGACAAAAAGGGGTCATCACAGGTTGAAACCAAAAATCAAATGAATGAAAATGAGGATGATGATGATGTTTTACCAGAAGACAGTGTGTCAAATGTTGCTAGTGGGCTATATAGCAATCACAGCACTAGCAGCAGGAAAAGTACTAGCTCCACAGCATCCGCACGAGCTAAAGCAGAGGCGGGGAAAGCTGCACTAGTTGTACGCGCGGCAGCGCTAAAAGAGGCACACCTGCTGGAGGAGCAAGAAAACAAGATAAGGAGAAAAAGGCAACAGCTGAAGCTAGCAGCTGAAATCAGTGCCTGCAATGCTGAAATAGCAGTTCTCCAAGCTGCAGAGAGCAGAAGTGTGGCTAAAAGCCAGGATGGCATGAATTCCTACCTGAAAAGGAACACTCTCAACCCAATGGCAAAGGAATATGAACCTACTGCAGCACTAGGGCATGAAAGGGAGCAAATGCCAACATGGATGGATCACTTACCACTGGGTGCACGTCCTAAGGAAAAAAGGAAACAAACCTCATCTCAACCAAACCAAGAGGCCAATGTGAACACATGCTATCAAGCTGAGCCTATAGTGCCCGAAACAACGCATGCGCACTATGCTCCCCTTGATCCAACACGACAGTACTTCACACAACCTCAACAACTGCAAACCGAGGAATCATTTGGAAGCATCTATGACATTATGCAACGACAGAATGAGATAACTGCAGCGCTCGTTCAACAACAACAGTCACTGTCTTTACCACCTAGAGACATTCCGGTGTTTAATGGAAACCCACTTGACTACAAACCCTTCATTCGAGCCTTTGAGCAAGGTGTGGAAGCTAAAGCCAGCAAAGCTGATTGCTTGTATTTCTTGGAGCAGTTCACCAGAGGTCAGCCAAGGGAACTCGTACGCAGCTGTCAGCATCTGGTTCCTGAACCTGGTTATGCACTGGCAAAACAGCTGTTACATGAACACTTTGGAAACGAATACAAGGTTGGTGCTGCATACACACTGAAAGCAATGGAATGGCCTGCAGTCAAAACAGAGGACGTTAAGGCGTTGCAGGCATACTCTTTGTTCTTGCGTGGTTGTTGTAACGTGATGGGGGAGCTTCAGTACATGCACGAAATGGATACACCAACTACCATGAGGACACTGATGTCAAAACTGCCATTCAAGTTAAGGGAAAGATGGAGGACCGCTGCACACAACGTGTTGGAGAAGCACAAACGCAGGGCACGGTTCACTGATTTTGTCACCTTTACCGAGCGGGAAGTCAGGATACAGTCTGATCCTGTCTTTGGTGATATTCAGGACTCGGCTATTCAGAAACCTGACCCGAAGAGCGCGAACAAGTCGATGCACAGGAACGATGGGAGAGGGAATAGCTTCGCAACCACAGTACACCAGGCGGACTATATAGACGAACCAAGAGGTAATGCAAATGCTCCAAGGAAACCAACTACGAGTGAGGCAAGGGATCCCAGCACCTGTGTGTGTTGCTCTCGTGAACACACATTGGATGAGTGTCCACAACTAAGCAGGAAGAACCATCGCGACAAGATCTCCTTCCTAAAAGAGAAAGGAATCTGCTTTGCCTGTCTGTGTCCTGGACACATGAGCAAGGATTGTGAAACGCGCCTTACCTGCAACAGTTGTGGTCGTAACCACCCCACTGTGCTTCATATCAAGAGGGAGACAGAAAGCTCAGGTTTGGAACAGGCACAGGGCCCGCCATCCAATGGGGAACAGGTGTCTCAAGGAACTTGTGGACATACAGGGGCCGGAAAAGACGAGTGCGCTTTACCCATACTGCCCGTCCAAGTTAAATCCAGCAACGGAGACAGAGTGGTGCATACCTATGCATTCTTGGATCCTGGCAGTTCTGCCACTTTCTGTTCGGAAAGTTTGATGCACAAGCTGAATACTGGAGGCAGACGTCAAAACTTCCTATTACGCACCATGGGACAGGAGAAGGTCGTTCCAACGTTTATGCTCACTGGTCTTGAGGTGTCTGGTCTTAATGGGGAGTACTATTACCAACTACCTGATGTGCTCACTCAAAAGAAGATGCCTGTTACAACCGACAACATCATCACACCAGAAGATCTGGCAAAGTGGACTTACCTCTCAGCCATTGATGTCCCTTGCATAGGCGCCAACGTTGACTTGTTGATTGGTAGCAACGCCCCCGAGTTATTAGAACCCTGGAAGATCGTCAACAGCCATGGAGGAGGGCCCTATGCAACAAAAACTGTGCTTGGCTGGGTGGTTAACGGTCCTGTGCAAGACAGTGAAAGAGCTGACCCAAGATCTGGACTCACTGTAGCGGCTGTGAATAGGGTCTCCGTTTGTGATCGGACCGAGCTGGTGAACAACCAATACATGCATCAGGGCAAGGATGAGGCCACTAAAGCTCCAAGAAGAGAGCGACGGACCTCCAACGCAAAGCATGAACACTCACCCAAAGGGAAAAAAGGCAATAAAGGCAGCTCACATAGATCCAAGAGCAAAGAGAAGGACACTGGTGACAAGGAGAAGCAAAGAAAACACAAGACAGCTGAGAACAGAGTGACTTACAGACTTGATGGCTTTACAGCCACCAATAAAGCACAAGCTCAGTCAGCAGCGAGAAGGGCTGTTGGTGAATATCAGTGGAACAACTCTGATGGCAAAACAGCTGTCACCTCTGGTAGAAGGCCGAATATGGGAACAAAGCCAAACTCTGTCTACTTAAGGACTTTATTCAAGCATCCTCTAGACTTTCATGTGGGCAACAGTATTGCTGAAGTTGATCCTAAGATCAGTTAGGCAAGTAAAGTTAAAGTAGCCCAAGTTAAAGGAGAGGCACTGCCTCCTCCTGTTAGGCTGGCCCAGGTTCCCATGGCTGCTGTGAAAACTATCACCTCAGCTATCTTTACTCATGGTCTTGTCTTGCCTGTAGATATTATGTAAATGGTTACCTGCAAAATTCACAAAAGACGTGGAAGTTTGTCTATGGCTCTGTTTTGGCATTGTATATAATTGTTAAGACTACCTGCCCTAACAATTAGGGGCCCAGTGTAAGAGCCATTGACCCCTTTTCTTTGTTTGTATACCTAATGTGACCGCCTGGCGGCAGTACAATGCAAGGGTATAAATCAGGCGTAGCAGGGACGCCAGGTGCCTGCATGCCGGAAGGCAAATTGTTTTTGACCGTGCGCACCAAGCTCAGTTGTACCGAATAGGTCATTTGTTTTAAGTAAATAATAAAGTAAACTTTTAAAACGCTAAAGGAACGAGTGGACATTCCAAGTTGTACTGTCAACTGTATACTATAGGCACGCGTCGCACACCTAACGACATGCAGCCTAGTGGCTAATGGGGAGCCGCTACAACCTTTTTCAAATTAGCTTTGGAAATTCATCAACGTTTTAACTCAGGTTCCATACTTTGCTTTAAAGCCAAATGTATGAATGTACTTGTAAGTGATATTTCCCCTCTTAATGTTTACTGTTAGTTCTGCCTAGAAACTGTTTCCATAAAGCTGATATTCTTTAACATAATGCCCTCTGTAATGTGTCTGTCCAGTGCATGCCTCAACTGTGCACAATCCCATTTATATGCGGCATCTCATTGGGTATGGTGGTAGGCATGACTGGGCAAGATCTGCACATCCATCACATGTCCAATGCTTCCTCTTGAGGTCCTTCAGCACTTCTCCCAAGGGAAACTGAATGACTTGCAGCAGCTGCCCCACCCCCCTCTCTCTATATATACTGTATATCCATCCCTCTCTCCCTCTCCCTCTCTCTATCTCTCTCTCTCCCTCTCTCTCTCTCTCTCTTTCCATCTCTCTCTCTCACTCACTCTCTCGCTCTCTATCCCTCCCTCTCTCTCTTTCCCTCCCTCTCTCTTCCCCCCTCTCTCCCTCCCTCTTTTTCTCTCTCGCTCTTTCCCTCCCCATCTCTCTCTCTCTCCCTCCCTGCCTCTCTATCTATCTCTCTTTCCCTCCCCCCTCTCTCTCCCTCTCTTGCTATCTTTCATCCCTCTCACGCTATCTTTCATCCCTCCCTCTCTCTCTCTCCCTCCCTCTCTCTCTCTGTCTTTCCCTCCCTCCCCCTCTCTCTTTCCCTCCCTTTTTCCCTCCCTCTTTCTCTCTCTCCCTCCCTATTTCTCTCTCTCTTTCTCTCTCTCTCTCTCGCAGCACTCTTCACCTTTTTAATTGGACTGTTTATACTGCTGGCATTATATGAACTTCCCTTGATGGCATCATGAATCCATGTAATTACAACAACAACAACAAAAAACAGCCATAGGATGTGTAGAATTGCCCTGCAGATAGGCATTGGGATTTGGGATGGTAACATTGAAATTAATATTAAAAAGGAAAAAGCACTCTCATTTTCAGTTTGGACCGTGCTACATATTGACATACACATTCAATTTTAACACAATAACATACAATACTTCAAACCTTTACCTACTGCGGGTGTCCTAGCAATAATTACACTGCCTAGTCAAAGGTACCACAAGGAACTTTTAAATATTTCTGAAACAGTCACATTTTTCCTCTGATGATCAAAAATGACATGTAACAGCAAACGAGACCATCAGTGCAAAGAATGCTATTTTTATATAGTTTTTTTTTAATGCCTTTGACTTTGGGTTCGCTCACCCAGGAACTACAGCTGGCGTAGTAAAAACAATAGAGCTTTTGTCTGACAACTTTTTAACAACAGCAATGGCTTCAAGTCTGGGGTACGTAGAATGAATGTAGAAAAAAAATAAAAGGGTATATATTCTCTTCAAGAATCTCATAAGCTTCAAATTGGAAAAGATTATGCTGAATTATGTGACCTTTTTTATTAAAAATTAAATTAAAGGATTACGCTATGCTGGCAGCTCTCTGGGGTTATGAGATACTATCTGGATCTAACAGCCCTGTGTGTGTGTGTGTGTGTGTGTGTGTGCGTGTGTGGGTGTGTGTGTGTGTGTGTGTGTGTGTGTGTGAGTGTGTGTGTGTGTGTGCGCGCGTGCGTGTGTGTGTGTGTGTGTGTGTCTGTCGGTGTGAGAACCCTTGCCCTTTATAACAGAGCCTTTTTGATCCATGCAGATCAAAAATCTTGACACCAGAGCGCAGCTTTTCATGAGAACAGCTCAGGTTAATCCACTCATGGATGTGATGTACGTATTACTATAACTTACAGAGCTGGCCCGAGGCATAAGCGAACCAAGCCCTTTTTTTCTTTTCTTTTAAAATTTTGTGTGCTTGATATTAACATCATATAATTCAAATGTAGGTTATCATACAAAAAAGGAATAGGGGAGAACGGGGGAATCTGAGGCATCGGGTAATGTGAGCCACCCCCTGTATCTAGGCAACGGAAAACATTTGTGGTCATGTGAGATATATGTTTTCAAGCCCCTCTCATTTCCCCATGGCCCTGAAAGAGTGGACCTCATGGTGCTGTAGTAAGCATGTTTTTTTTTTACCAAAATAGGTATTTTGCATGTAAAAGTAAATGTTCTTGCTGTCAACTTAATCAACTGTTGTGCCAAAGCAAATGTATTCACGTAGAAAAACGTCTATCATACGTGTTGATGAACTACCAACATATGAAACCATGTGATGCTGATAACTGAAGATTAGCCTGAAATGCTAAGAGAGGTAGTTCTTTCTCAAATTGTGGTGGTGGGGAAAGTGAGCCAAATGCTGTGGGGGAAAGTGAGCCACTGTGTCACTTTCCCCCACCATGAGGCACAAGTTAAGTTTAGTCTTAAACATATTTTAATGTAATATTACATGACATATGTTTTATTTTAATGTCATACACATTGTAGAAAAGCCATCATGCCAAGGAAATACACCAGGAAGACGACCTGGGGCAACCACATGGAAAGAGCACCTTCTCATCTTTCCCTGTAACCTTCAGGGCTGGAATGTAGAGTAGTATATAGGCCTAGTTGCAGAGTATGACAGGCTGATGTTATAATCCAGTTGGGTCTTCTCCTGTGTTCTGAGTCCCAGGCTGTTCTCGCTGGTTCTGATTTTCCTATGCTTTGACCCCCAGACACTAGCTGGCTCTAAGGGTCCTGTGTTCTGACCCCCAGACTGTGTTCTAAGCTAACTGGTTCTATCTTTCATTTGAATCTTATTAAAACCTTTTGAATTATAATATGTTGTATTTGATTTTGTATTTTGTTCAGAGTTACTTTCAAGTGTTTAGAAAATTTGCTTTGCTTAATTGACCAAACCCCATCATTCTTTTACTAGTCCGACATTAGTTCTGGAATGTGTGGCTAACTTTCAGGATTCTTACTGTTACAATATGTGTTGTTATTGTAGTTTCAGAGTGGAAAAAGTAAGTGGATCAGTTTACCCCACAGCTGCGGTAAAGTGAGCCACATGACAACTTTTTTTAAAACAATCATATTTTCACTGCCCTTTGTCTTCTGCTAATGCCCATTTCTAGGAAACATCCTGAATTAATGGGAAATGTGTAAATTTGAGTGATAAATCATTTTAGCTCGCTTAGAGGGGAGCAAATGTAAAAATTGGTTCAGATTACCCCGTTCTCCCCTACAATGTTTTGGTCTGAATAATTAATAATCACGTTCACATCGATGCACAGTGTGTATTGAGTTTATTTAAAAACATTTGAAAATGGGGCTGCCCTCAGTTGTCCATGAACTGTCTATAGTCTATAACCTATTTCAGCCTCGTCTGTGAAAAAAAAAGATAGTTGGACAACAGAGTTATTCTGCTTCGTTCTTCTCACTGCATTTAAATGCATTCATTATATTACAGAGAAATATGTCCCGTAAAAGAAAAAGAGCACCAAGCCCAACCCAGAGGACCGTCCATAATATTTTATTTTAAATGAATATTTTAATGGAAAATCCAATCTTTCTTCAATAGCTTCTAACTGGGTGTGTGAATGACATTTAACAAAAGTAGATAATTTGGGCAGCGATAACATTGGAGAGGGGCCCCCTAATCAAATTCCGCTTAGGGCCCCATGAAGGCTTGGGCCTGCTCTGAAAACGTATAATTAATTTCCTCCATGGTAATCTTGCATTACTGGCCCTCGCCATAAAAATTAAACTGACTTATCAAAGGTGGAGTCAGTGATTCTGGAGAATGTTTGTTGACAAAATCACTTTTTTCAAAATCAGTGAAAATCTGTTCATCCACTACTTGTCCATACTGTGCTCCCTAACATCTAGCAACATGCCCGTTTAAAGAGCCTAGGCTGTGTATTACAACAGATTTTATTTTCAACGCAGACATATGGTATCAAATTGTGATGAGATATTCACTGATTTTTTTGTCAACAACCATTCTCCAGAATCGCTAACTCCGTCTTTAACGTAAACTGCAATGTGTGACAGTTATTTGTATTATTTAATACACACTGAATCAGTAACAGTGCCAAGAAAGAGTTTTTTTTAGATCTTTATTGTTAAAAACAATAACTTTATATTTTATCAATTTGCTTTTACATTTTACTGTTAACAAAAACACAGATGCACCCTCTCCTCACACAGTTTTGGGCACATTGAAATAATATATCTCTTGATACAAAGGCAAATACAGAAATTGACATAATTTTTTTTAAAGCAACTCTTAAAAACTGCAACTCTTTCTCATTGATTCAATACGCTCATGTACTGTACATAGTATCAAAATAAAAATATAGCCTAGACTCAGTGACAAGAGAAAAATGGAACATCCGCCCTGTTTTATAATGACAGAACCATTGTATTGGCCCTCAGAATATAGATATCAAAATATTGGACAATGTACAAATAAGACTTGATTGGGTGTGAGTGTATATAGAAAACATTTTAGTAGTTAAAGGTTCTACGAGTATCTGTATCTTTTCTGAAACAGTCTAATTTTTTATTCTGACAATCATAAATTCCATCAGTGCTCTGCTATTTTTATATAAGTTTTCTAAACACCTTCGTTATGGGTACGCTCGCCCAGGAAAAACAGCTGGCGTAGTAAAAACACTACCGCTTTTGTCCAAAGGGGGTGCAAGGTTCTGTATATTTTCTCTCGTCACTGAGTGTAGATAGAAGGCAACGTCAAGCTTTTTAAGCTAAATAGGCCGGACAAAAACAGAAAAGAATGAAAATGAGTTTATCACGAAATCACTCTCACTATAGCCTATCACAATACAGACTTATAGTGTGTTGGAGTCTGTAAATTCCTAAGATACATTTCAGGCGTTATTCTGGTCATGGCTTTTGTGTTAAAAGTAATTTCTGGTCTATACGTTATACTGTGGAATAGTTTACGCTTATAATACTAGAGCTTATTATGAACAGTAAGAAGCCTCACTGTTACCATAGTTCTCTTGGAGATGAAAAAACACATTACAACATTTCTCATACAGCCCGGAAAAAATTAAGACACCAGTCTGGATTTTTCTTAAATCTTCAGCTCTACATAACTTATTGATAATGCTCTTAATGACCAAAAATGTATATGAATTTGGTAGAAATGTTGTCAGTAATTTATATTATAAAACCAAAATGTTCATTCTACTCAAACATATGCCTATAAATAGTAAAACGAAGATACTGAACTTTTGGAGTGGTCTCTTCATTTTTTTCCAGAGCTGTATACAAAGTAATACAATTTAAACAATACTTAAGTGTAACCCTGTATTGGCAGAATGTAAATGATACAACAACATTATGAATTACATGATAAAGTTTTGTTCACTTGTTCACAGATCTTGAAAGAAAAGAAAATCCCAAAAAATGAAGGAAAGCACCATGCAAGGAGGAATTCAGTGAATCAGATACTTCTATTGTCAATTTTTACCATTCTTATCATCACAGCAAAGATACAGAAAAGTTTGTCCCATCCACACTTATAACCAAAGCTAAAATAACATACACAATATACATTAGGGTTATTGTTATTTTTCTTTAAGCTAAGATTTAAAATGTTTGGGGGGGAGAGTGCAAATTTAGTGGTTGCTAGCATGTCAAATGTCATTGTTAGAAATGAATGGTGTCCATTTGTATTGAGTGAATCCTCCTCAGAATAACTTCTAGCTCATTCAGAAATGGTTGATTTCCAGAGTTTGGAATTTGGCCCGAATGAGTCTATATGATGGACGGTATGTTTCTATTCTGCTTCCCGAACTGGGATTGAACCTTTAATGAATCAAACTTTAAAAAAATATATATCATTAAGCTAAGTTTACATCAGCTATTTTTGAATTATTCCAATAACATTCCAGTTAACAAGAATTTTTTTTTCCGTCTGATTATTAAGTGTTATTACTCGGACCATGAAGTCATTACTGAATAGTTCTATCCATTTAAAATTGTGTATAATGACACTTAAAGTCTTAGCAGTAAGACCAAGTGTGTAAGATTTAATTGCAGACACCCATTCACACTAAGTGGTGCCCTAGGCTAGACTGTCCCTCCTTGGTGAAACTAACAACGAACACACTTGAAAAAAGGAGGATATCTTAAAAAATAATTGCCTTCCTTTGTCTTTGGTCACAGGCAATCCTTCTCCACTCTAATCTTTTCTGATATGTGAACATTACAGAAGTGGTGGAAGAAATGCCTCTGTTTTAAAACACAGTGTTCTTCATATCCTTGTAGCCTATTATGTTTTAATGAAAAATTAAAAGAATTTTAGCTGAAATGCTTTCTCGTCTTAGCCTGGTCCTACCAGACCATCATACTTCATTTCATTTGTACACAAGGTCTGGAAATCGCACAATTTACAAACGAAGACAGGTGTCTGTTGAAGTTTAAAACTATTGGATCTGCCCATTGCCACTCTGGATTTGCCAACCAAACGCATAACATTTGGTCGTGGCGTATGTCATGTGCTGATTCGACTGGCAGAAATCTGGCTGGATAGAACCCACTAATATACCGCACACTACTGGAGGGAATTGACAATTGAGCGGAAGTATGTAGGCGGGCGATGCCATGCTACTCTCGTCTATGCTAGTTGTAACTATTAAAAGTTTGTCAATTACTTTTCAAGTTAGCAACCACGGTAAGGCCACGTTCAGACTGATCTAAGACCTGTGTGAGAAAAGGCAGCGCTCTCATGTCTTTGTATGGAGCCAGTTTATCAATGGGGTTTGGGTTTGCCAGAAGGCTGGTGCCAAAAAAGTTTTACCCCAATAAACTAATCAGACAGCAAAACATTTTGCTGGCCATATTTGTGCTGTTTTTTTCCATTATTACTTTGATAGGTGTGAATCCTTTCTTTTGGGTAACACAAATTGTCGTGGACTGGGTATCTGAAAGAATTAAAGTGGTTAGGTGTACTTTCAGTTTGTGTTGATTCTAGCGCCCCCCTTTGGACAAAAGCGGTAGTTTCTTTTTACGACACAAGCGCCTCCGCCCCTAAGATCTCTGCAGTATGCTTCACAATGAGGTAATGTATTTATATGCGACTATGTCAGATAATATTAGTAATATGATGATGGTGAAGCAAAGTACAATCTAATTTTTCTTCTAATGATCATAAATGACATAACAGCAAACGAGACCATCATTGCAACGAATGCCATCTTTGTATAGTTTTTCCTTAATGCCTAAGTCATGGGAACGCTCACCCAGGAACAACGCTGGCGTAGTAAAAACACTACCACTTTTGTCTAAAGGGGGTGCAAGAATGAAAACAAAATGAAAGTTCCTCAGAGCACCTTTAACTTTTATTTCATTGTGGGAGTTTGCTTAATCCCATAGGCACAGCAGTTTTTAATAATTTAAAATCGTCTAGTAATCAAATTCTAAATCCTCTTTTGTATGTATCATATAACTTGAGATTATGTGCAAAAAATTTGTCATTATACCCCTATTGCCACAAATCAGTGGCATTAACGAGCATGTTAATACTCAAAACCTTTACTATAAACTTTTCTATTATACTTTGTGCTGACAATCAGAGGTAATAGGTAATGTGATGAATAGCCCTTCACAATTAAACAGGACACCTTTTAACTCACGCTCCCTGTAAAAAACGCTACCAGAATTCGTGACCTGGACAAATAAATCCTTAAAATAGTTTTAGTGTTTTTTAACAATATTTAAGAATGTTTATACAAAAAACACACATGCTAACCACATACAAGATATTCACGTGCAGACTAATACAAAGGTACCAAGAGTTTCGAGATCCCAGAAAACTGAATGAACAACAACAAAACTGAAGCAAAAATTATTTGTTTTTTCACTGCACAGGCACCAAAAAGTACAATATACATTCAATATCAGAGCATCACACAAATAACATAGTGTTTGTGCAGTTTGTCACGCAAGCAATGCTTTAGATGCCTTTCAAGAGTCGTTATTGTTTCAAAATGTTCCATAACTGACTTCTTTGGCAGAATACATCAACTTAAATGGCTGCTTGACAACCCAGAAAAAACGTTACACTATTATACTGTAGCTGTTAGAAAACAAGTTGGAAATTGAGACAAACAATTTTTTTACATTTGAATGACTATTTTTGTTTGATGTAGAGCAGAAGTAGACTTAACTGTTAGAGAGTAAAAGTTGGTCTGAAAATTCAAACTTTTTTTTTCCGCTTTTTACTAGAATCTTTTTAATGTTGCACTATACTGTCAAATATCAGACGGGAGAATTTTTTTTTTTAAAGTATGCGGGTACAAAAAAAAATTACAATAAATAACCTTGAACCATAATACAACTTGACTACAGACTGAACTTAGAATTTTTTATGTTTACATGCACATCGATATTCCGATAATAACCTATAACTAGATCATATTCCGACTGAGACTTCACCATGTTAACAGCAGTTTCTCCCCACCTTAATCAGACTAAGGTCATAGTCGGAGTAAGCCATAATCAAATAAAGACGTGACTATTCTTCTAATCGCATTATTGAGGCATGTACTTTATATCCTACAGCTTAATCACACTAAGTATTACCATCGTAGTTTTCACTGCATTTTTCGGCATTTTCTGCAGTTTGCGACGCATGCCCTGGTTCACAGGTTCACAGTTGTTTGACTAGCATGTGCAAACCATGGTGTCAACTCACTTAACAGGAGAGAGGGTCAGTTTTGGCTGACAAAACAATGCAAGACAACGGTAAATGACATAAAGAGTGTTAATTTTCCTTTCTCCAGAATATGCTGATGACGGGTAAATAGGACTATTCAGATAGCTGGTGCACATGTAAACACCTTATTTAGAATATTGTCTTACGAGTGAGGACTTTGATCAGAATATTGCTGTGCATGTGAACGTGACCCATTGTTGAGTATTGAGAGTTGGCAGCAAATGATCGTTCCAATTCTTACCAAGAAAAAACTAAAGAGTCTTCCTTAAAACTATCATTATCCTTTTAGCTTATATTGTTGAATCAAGGAAAAATGGTTAAAACAAATCTGATATTTAAAAACGCAGCTATTGTTTTGGCATGAATCAATTTGTATGTTTTTTTTTAACAAAGACCTACAGAACATCAAATAGGCAACGGATGAATTTGCAGAGAATTAATATTAGATACTGATCTAGACTTAATTAAATGCCTTGCAGCGAGCATAACAACACACGCATATGCACTAACTTTGTTCAGTGGCCTATAGGAATTGGATCTAATTATAAACTGGAGACAATATGAGCACGCTCGACCGGATAGATGGATGGGCAGTCAGCTAGAAAATCACTGACTACAATTCAGTCAGAATGTAGAGAGGTTAATTGCAATCAACCAGAGTTATTGGCAGTATTCAAACAGGAAGTGTGTGAACGGGATTTGCAGAAAGACTTTTTCACACATACAGTGCCATAGGGTAGACAATAACCCTTTTCTTCGGTCAAGGTCTTGCATTGCACCAAATAATGATTTTTGGGCACAAAACAAAACAATGGAGTACAGTTTACAGTGTGGACAGCCAGCCGTGCATACTGCCAACTTGGAAGTCCTTTCCTCCTCCATAGAAATGGCAGTTTGTTTTGTGATCCCTGTTTTTTTCCTGTTTTGTTTTTACAGTGACAGTATTTCACACCAGCAATTCTCATGTGAAATAAAATGGCTGAAGGGCCCAGCCAGTCAAGACAAGAGATGCAGCCTATTTGGATTGGAGTGGCAAACAGTGTTCTTGACATTGCGCTGTTACTAGACATCCAATGACCTGGGAGAGTGATTGAATCTTTGACAGGCCACTATCATTCCCAAAGTGTCTGCTTAGGACAAGTATCAAAATAGTTGCAAGTAACCATATGCCCTAAAATGCAGCAGAGTTTTCTTTAGGAAATATGTATCAGAACCCGGATGTTAAGGTTCTTATGAACGGGACAGGATCACTTGTACACACTGCCATTGTGCAGATAGAAGAGCTAAGGACCACCAATAGGGATATTTGTGGATTGAGATATTATCATGTTTTTGCTTATAATTTTGCTATGACATTTTTTCAAATTGGCCCCCTTTTGAAACATGTAACAGACACCATAAAAAGTGGATAAAAAAATGGATTTCAAAACAGTTTGAAAATATGTAAAATGCTTTTTGAACCAAGGTTGTTGATACACTATATACCCTGCAATCATTTTCACAATTAGTCAGTAGTATCACAAAAACAGATCCACATTAGAACTTGTGATGTAAGCATTACACTCAGAAACATTGACTTACAGCAGACAATACATGTTTTGGGGTCCAAAGCGAGGCCCATTTTACTGTACGGCTTTAAAATGCACAAGACTGTTCAAAGAGAGATTCAAAGCAAAACACTGTATCTGAGATTATTACATGAAACATTCATAACTGGCTCATGAGATATTCATGAATGAATAGAATTATAAAATGAATCATCATTTCACCTTTTCTATGTACGTGTTTGCAGAGCATATTTCAGAATGAAAAGCCTAAATAAAATATTACTTAAAAGGTTTTTAAATACTTCTGAACATTAAAATGTTTTCCTCTGATGATCATAACTGACATGTAACAGCAAACGAGACCATAAGTGCTAAGAATGTAATTTTTTAATAGTTTTTCTTGATGCCTTTGTCATGGGTATACCTCACCCAGGAACATAAAAAAACACTACCGCTCTTGTCCATATATAATAGGGGTGCTAGAATTAAAAAAACTGAAAGTTCCTAGGAGCACCTTCAATAGATGGCTCAAATATGATCATAATAATAGCGGCCTAACCCTATCCCTCTTCTGTGTAAAACCTTTTTAAAGTCTGATTTAAAAAAATAATAAAAAACTGTTTCAAAAGTGTGTCACTTGCAGAGCTTTTACATTTGTGTGCATATGTTCTGAATTAAATACAGTTTAACAGCTAAGGCGAAGTTTTCTTTAAAGATTGAGAAAAAATGATTATGCCCACCTTTATAACCTCATCAAATCATTACCACATTAAGGCGAGACACAGCAGGCAAAAACATGGTTTTTTTCAAGCACTGTTACATTTTGAGATTTTTGGCTATTTTGCAACATGTAAATTGAGTTTTTTTTTACTAAACGTTGACTTTTTGCATCTTTATATTTCTCCTATTCAACCATCTTTAACAACAGCCATTATCTCAACATTAGTTTGTTTACAATACTGCAAACAAAAACTCTCAACTACTAAAGCACTTACATCAACTAAACTCCAAACATCCATAATCCTTCAAAGCACTATTGTGAAGGTTCCTCATATGTTGTTACAGTAATTGTCTGATGTATGATACATAAAAAACTGAAAAACATAACAAATGCATTGACATGCATATAGTAATTTTCGATTCATAAAATTAAAAACATGCTGTATCCAAAATCGGTTCTGTTAAAACTTTGGACTTTAATATGTTAATAAAAATGAAATAAATAATGTATCCAACATCTAAATTCTTCTCTTTTAAGAGATGCAACATACACTGATGTACACACAATATGTCAGATACAGGCAGGTATCGCCTGTAAGTAAACATGTTTACTCTATTCACCTGCAGAGTCTTGCCTTATATAAATCAAAATGTGTTTCTTGAATGACTTCACAAAGTTAAGTCAACTAAAAACGTTTTGCTCTTTACTGATTGGTTTGAATTGGAACATAATAATCCCACCGAAGCCAGACTTACTAATGAGGCGATCTCTGTGTGTGTGTGTGTGTGTGGTGTGTGTTGTGTGTGTGTGTTGTGTTGTGTGGTGTGGTGTGTGTGTGTGTGTGTGTGTGTATTCTAAGATAAAGCCAAATGACGCACAGATGAAAACAAAGAGAGGAAGCTTGAACAACACCAGGAAATACATGTCCAAACTGATAGCAGCAATTACAATATACTAAGGTTTAATTAATCAGTATAATGACTGTTGGCCATTGGCAGGCTTTCAAAGCGCTTGTGGTTAGTGAATGCTAATGGGCTGTCTTTGTTCACACGCCAAGGTGTTCAAACCTACAATAATGGTTGCCGTGGTATTCTGTAAAGTGGATAATGGACAGAAAATTACACTGTGGCTTTTATCAACCAATGTCTGGACTGGTAAAACAAATGATATATTTCTAAACCAAGGTTAATTGGATTATTTTTTTAAGCTTTGTTTGTGAAGAATCGATAAAATGTTACTTGAAAAATTCTACTTTTGAAGTGGTATAGCAAAATAGCCTTGAAGCTGTTCAATTATTTACTTCTCAAGCCCACATAACGACTGTTGAACAAGGATTTATGGAGATCATTACATTTGAAAAAGTTTAAAATGGTGTGTTGCTAAGTGGGAATTCACAGTCCCTTTGTTTTGTCAAAGGGAAGCTGCAGGCATTATTCTTTGTAGAATAACACTTGATTCTATGCGATGATTAAATAAACCTTGATCGCCATTAGTTTAGTGTCAAAGCCATTGTGCTATAAGAACATGTTCAAATAAACTTGTTATAGAATGGCTTTTTAACTTCTGCCACTGCTGAAGACTTGAGAGCCTTGTTTCAAACTTTGTACGGCACTTTTCTAAAAATAAAAAATAAAAATAAAATCTTTATAAATTAGTTGAGTAGTCAAGAGGGCATCTAAAAAGGACATTACATGACTTCATTTTTTAAATGTGCTCTGCAAACATCATAGTACATGCGTGACTGATGCATTGTTGTACTTGTATACATACAGTACAAGGTATGTCATGGAGCAGGACGGTAGCCTGTTGGGTCAATGCAATATCAACCGATCCTAAGCGATGAATTAAACCAACTGACCAATAAGATCAGTTATCTGTTGATACCTACAACTGTAAACAGCACAACCTGCTTCAGTTCCAATATGGCACAATATGTGCATTATACATCGCGTGCCTTAAAAGATGATAAGAAAAGATTAACAACCACACACTGACCCTGCATTCCAATGCCCATACTTCCCTACTATTAAGTATGCCAGAAAAACATTTAGGATGTCCCAATATCTGCACGTCAATTGTAGTATGCTGAAAATACATAAATGCTACGCAGGGCAAGTATTGTCTTTTTAAATTGGTTAAATCCAATATTTAATTATAATTTGACATGTATTAATTTCAGGAGAAATCCCTATGAATTGGCATGTTGTCTTAATTGTATTCAATGGTGCAGGACAGGCAAAAAGATCAAATAGTGTTTAACTTAGAGTTGTCCTTTTATTGCACTAAACGGATATGGAATCATAATTTTTTTACTGCCTCTGTTTTTCCAGTGATAACCAGTTATTTGACACTTAAGTTGACTCTTTGACAAGATGATAACCAAGCTTGTTTTCTCTCATTAGTTCTAGTATTGGGCTATATTATAATAATATGTACTGTATATACATTATACTTTCTCAATATCAAAAGTTAAACACCCCATCACGACAAAGGTTGAGGGAAAACAGAGTAAGCAAAATGTATGATTCCTTGTCCGTTTAATTCTTTTTTTTTTCTCTTTGTCTATTTGACTTTCACACGACTTGAAATTGCCTGCAAAACAATTCTACAATCCCAGTCAGGTGCACCTTGCAATTTTACTCACGCTCTGTCAGAGTGCTGTGTCTGAATGACAAGGAGAAGGGCAATTTTCTTGAAAAACACACACGGGGGTGGGGGACAGGGGGCGGGGGGGGTGCACCTTTGCTCATCATCTAGAAGAATGTTCTCTTGTGTCTCTCTCTGTCTCACTTCAAAAAAATTAAATGGACACCACGGTCACCCCCCCGCTGCTGCACGAGCCCTTGTCCAGATCCTCCATGACCAAGTCCTGCTCCGCCACGTGGTGACCCGCCTGGCAGGGTTCTTCTCCAGGCTGTGGAGAGAGATGGGCTCCAGGGCGTGGTGTTCTGCACATTAATGTTGTTGTTGTTGGCGGGCAGCACCGAGTTGGCCTGTAGCCTGTGCGAGTAGGTCTTTCGCCGCTGCCCGTCCGCCGTGCAGGGGCTGAACTTGAACACGGCTTGGAACCCTCGGCGGAAGTTCTCGTTGAAGAAGCCGTAGATGATGGGGTTGACGCTGCTGTTGAAGAACGCCAGCCAGTGGGCGAACGGGTAAACGTATATGTTGATGATGCGGTACTGTTGCTCGTCAGACTGGCGTAGTCGCTCAGCATCATGAGGGTCCACAGAGGCAGCCATGACAGAATGAAAAGCAACGCCACTATAAGGAGCATTTTAATAACGCGCTGTTTCTTCTTGGAGACAGTGTGCCGGTTGTTGTTTTTGTTGCCCGGCTCCACTCCGGTGGGCACGGACGTTTTGAAAAGCGTGATGCCTATCCGTGCGTACATGACCACGATGAGGGATAGAGGGGCGAGGTAGATGTTGGCGAACAATACGGTGGTGTAGATTTTTCTCATTTCCTGGTTGGGCCAGTTCTCTCTGCACCAATAGAAAGGCGTGGTTTTGTTGTCGTAGCCCAGCAACACTCGAATGGTGTGCTCCTTGGTCACTTGCAGCATCACGCCGGAGGGACACATGATGCAAATGGCCAGAACCCAGATGATGACGATGATCAAGCTGGCCGTGGATATGGTCAGCTTCTGCTTGAACGGGTAGACGATGCATCGGAATCTACGAAGAAAAGGATGTAAGACAAGAAAGACTGGATGAGTAAAATGCATGAAGACATTTTAACCTGCTTTCAAAAAAAATTGAGTGACAGTGAAGAAAATGTTACTTTAAATGGCACAACATTGTATAGTTCAAAATTGTAAGAAAAGGAAAAAAAGGGTATTATCGTAGCCAACTATAGATTACATTAGCATGTCAATAAAAGTTATTTTGTGTCCACCCCAAACTGTGCACTGGACCACAAAAACACACACAACCGTACATTTTTCTATCACTTTTTTAAGAGACACAAGAAAGCAAAAATTTTAGTTTTAATATTAATGAAATAACTGATGAATATATCATGTATCATGTTTCTTCATCTACAGCGTGTGCGTGTGTGTGTGTGTGTGTGTGTGTGTGTGTGTGTGTGTGTGTGTGTGTGTGTGTGTGTGTGTGCATGCGTCTGGGGATGACGGCCTCTATGACGTCAGATAGTTTCATGTGACCTCAATAGCTGTGACTCTGCTGTTGTGGTGTCTAATGTGCTTTTTGAAATCCTTTTTGTTTTCTGTTACTGTGCATTTAAAAAAATATTGCGTCAGAGGCAGTTACAGGCGCGTTTATACACAGACAAGTAAGAAAGAACTTGATTTCGATCTATTTATTATCTGGGACATTTGGCACTTTTTGCTGCTGGGAAATTACAGGGGAAGGACCAGCAATCATTAGCAGCTTTAGACTAAACGGCTGACAGTGTAAGGTCAAAGTGTGGCTCTCGCTGTCGGGAATACATCTTGTGGTTGTTATTTTGGCAACAAAGGCAAACAGAGACATCCAGACACAAAGCTGGTGTTCATTTTGAGTCTAGAAAATAGAAAGGGGATTTTTTGGTCTGCACCATTAAAGGTGGAGTCAGCGATTCTGGAGAAAGCTTGTTGTCAAAATATTTTTTTTGTCAGAAATCAGTGAATATCCCCTAACGATACGCTACCTGACTGTATTGTGTGTGAGTTGATAAATAAAAATAAATCATACAGTTTAACAGGTAGACAGGTAGTGGATCGTGAGGAGATATTCACTGATTTTGTAGAAAAATTGATTTTGACAACAAGCGTTCTCCTGAATCGCTGACTCCACCTTTGATATAATAAACTGTTTTCATCAAAACATATGAGTATTTAAAAAAAATATATACCCTAACCCTACTAATCAACAATGGTTTGATAACAATACGCTCGCTAGATTGAAGAGTAAAGCCTGCAAAGTTGAATTAAGGTGACTGTGACTTTTGGATGTCAAAGCAGTTTAAACTGCATGGGTCCCTCGGGGGGAGCAGACACCCTGTAGTGTGTTTCAATTAGGTCAAAGTGACATTGCTGGTCTAGTGTCTGTGGTTCCAGCTCTGCCCTTTTCACAGCTTGGAGAGCTGTTGTAACAACACCGAATGTATGTGTTTAAATGTGCTCTAGTGTCACCAACAAGTTAGATTCTGCACCCTCCTTTAAAAGCTTATAAAGTGATTAAGAACAAGTTAATCCAACAGTTATATCTCAATGGACAGCAATAAGGCAATTCAGCATGATCGTTCAAGTCAGGAAAATTACCAGATGAAAATGAGGAGGCTCTTAGATATTTCTAATATGATTTACAAAGCATTGCAAAATAAGGTAAAACACAGAAATAGAAATGACTTGCAGTTTTTTTTCAAGAAAATATTAAGAAACTTGATGTTTTTTGCAAATTTCTAATGCATTTTTACAGTTACTTGAAATACTTGAATACTGGTGGCGCTTGTGGTGTAGTGGTTAGAGCCACTACATCCACCCCAAAAGACGCTCAGACCTCATCGCAGCAGACCCAGGTTGGAATCCGGCCCATGGTCGTTCTCTGCATGTCATTTCCCTCTCTCTGCCCCATTTCATCTCTGTCTCTCCAAACTGTCTTATAAAGAAAAAGAAGAAAATGCCGAAAAAATGAAATACTTAAAACACTGTACCTGTCGACAGCAATAGCGACCAGAGTGAAGACGGATGCCGACACGGAGATGCCTTGGACCATGCCGCTCATTTTGCAGACCATGCTCCCAAAAGGCCACCCTGTTGAGGAACCATTTGAATCAAATCAAATCAGATCAAATCAAATCAAATCAAATCAAATCAAATCAGTGTTATTTGTATAGCCCAATATCACAAATAGACATTTGCCTCAGTGGGCTTCACATTCCATTCAGTAGGACACCATCTGCCCTTAGACCCTTAGCTCGTCTGAGAAAAAACTCCCAGTAAAAGGTAGACTTTTATTTATGAATTCTTGACGGGCAAACCAGCAATTTTACACATTAAAAGCCGCTACAAGGAACTTAAAATTTTTCTGAAACAGTCTCATTTTTTCTCTGATGATCAAACATGAGATGAAACAGCAGATGAGTCCATCAATCCATTTTTTAATTTTTTTTTCTAAATGCCTTTGTCATAGGTACGCTCACCCAATTGTAGAGCTAGTGTAGTAAAACACTACCAATGTTGTCCAAAGGTGGTGCAAGAATGAACACAAACTGAAAGTTCCTCAAAGCACCTCACTAAGCTCAGTTCGATTGCCTCTAGCAGGACTACTCATCGTGTGGAAACGTTTTTATACTGTCCCCTGTGGCTCTGAGGGCATTTCTTTTTTTGAAGGTTGAAAAAATGATCCTCAGATAATATATCTGTAATCTTTATTTGGCCTTGAGACTTAAACATTTTAAGTCTGACTGTGGAAACACAAATAAAGGAGTGCCCAATCGAACCAAACCAAACTGTACCGATCGGCTCAAATCCTTATCGAGTCCCTCAAGGTTATGAAAGTGCATTGCTCAATTTCTGGGGAGAATATCTTTTAAATTGAAGGATTTAGTGGGCAACAGATGATGGCAATTTTTTCTCTTTTTAATATGTATGAAACTTCATGACCATCTTCTGGCGGTAACTGCCATGATGCAACACCGAGAAAGGAAGATGTTTGCCTCGTGGCTGTTTTGTTTTTTTTTGTCAAGTTTGTTAGGTCTTTTCACTACATATTTGATGAAATGTGCTCATAGGACGCGCTACCAACTGAGCTAAGGCGCCCCCCTTAACCTTTCATTTTTATTTTACTAAAATGTTTTATTTCTTTTATCTAAATGTTTTATTTCTCATTCGCTTTTATAATGTGTATTTTATACTTGATGTATTCTAATCTTGTCCCTGTAAAGCACTTTGAATGGCCTTGTGTCTGAATTGTGCTATATAAATAAACTTGCCTTGCTTTGCCTATTTTCGATCGCCTACATGTGATCAGTGGAAGAATTGCTTTGTTTTGGCTTGTTTTCCAATTTTTATTTTTATTAGAATTTTATCAGACAGTTTGGAGAGACAGAGATGAAATGGGGCAGAGAGGGGAATGACATGCAGAGAACAACCACTGACCAGATTGCAACCCGTTGTCTGCTGCTTCTGAGGACTGAGCCTCTATGCTCTATAACCACCACACCACAAGCACCCTTGACTATGATGAATTATAAGCTTATTCACCTTCTGTGCCCTGCCTTTAATAACAAATATTTTCACTTTAACGCTTGTCATCCCTGACCTTTCAAAGCTATTTTCCAATCAGGTAACAGATGACCAAGATTCTTAAGCCAAGGACACACCGGCCCGATAATTCCAGGAAAAAAGATTGTTCTCAATTCAAAGTATGAGTTGGCATTTCTTCAGCATGATTTTTCACAGTCTTTATAAATTATGCAACTGATGCGATGGCGTGTAACTTGGCATCAAGCTCAAGTCTTGAAACTCTCTATGGAGGCACGCAGTGAAGGCTCTGTTCAGTGATTTGTAAACAAAGGGGGGTCACTGTACCTACAAACATGCCCTATTACAGAACCTAGGCTGCGGATTAACACTGGATTTATTTTCAGCACTCACACAGTACATTGGTAGCGGATCGTGAGGAGATATACAATCCAAAAATGTTGATAAAAAGTGATTTTGACAACAAGCGTTCTCCAGAATCGCTGACTCTACATTTGAACTTTTGTCAGAACTGAACCCAGCGCTTGCAGCAGAAAGTCAGGCTCCATATGAAAATGGTTTTCTCCACTAAAAACAGTAAGAACCACGGCCGGCCCGAGGCTCTGACGGATCTTGAGCTGCCTACTAACTGCATGCTTGTTATCACAACCTACAGGGTAAAAACATTTTTGAAAAATGTGCTTTTGCTTTTGGGCAGTTTCTACTTTCATGTTCTTCACAAAATTCCAAAGTCACAAAAATTGCTGCCGCAGATGGACAAAAACACCCAATCATTGTCAATTCATGTGCAGTAAACATCACCTTACTGGTCATTAAACGAAAGCTTTCTTTGAGAGGCCCACAGACTGAACAGGAGGCTGATATCAGTGCAGCAAGGCAGACAAAGTAACTTAAACCTCAACTACACACACACATACACACACACACACACACACACACACACAAAGGGAATTTGTTTGAACCATCAGCTCTGCCTTCACATCATAGTCCTATGAAGATGCGATTTGTCAAATGTCAATGTTGATTGTCTGAGCGTCCCGCTCTCTGCTGCTGAAAAGCAACAACACACACACACACAGCAGGGGATGAGTCATCACAAAGCTTCCTGGTCGGGATGCTGATGGACTAGTGATGAGCTGTTATCTGATGGACACAGCCCAGCGACTTCAATCTCCATCTCTGTATCAAAACACACTTCTTCAGAACAGCACAGTCACCTTACAACGGATTGTATATATGTTTATTTTACTTTAGTTTCACTTTCTTTTCACTATACATGTCTTGGCTTTTGTTTACGGTGTGTTGGGTTTATTGCTACAGCTGTTTTTAATGTGCCTGTGTACTAATTTGATTGTAAAGTGTATTTAAGTACCTAGAAAAGCACTATAAATAATACATGTATTATCATTATTATCATTACTAACAAGTATTTGGCATCCTGCTCTCTATCTCTTCCTCGTGCATTTATATTCAAACTGCAGTCTGACTCGTTGACCCTCTTTTTCAGGAATCAATTTCTTTGTTACCCCCACTCGGCTCAGATTTGAGAATTTGCTGCTCTGACATTCCCTGCGTTCCAATCCCCATACGTTCTACTACTTAGTTTGGTAGACATATATGTCTACTACATCCGTCCGAGATCTTTAGGGCTGAAATCAGCATGATATTTGGGCGATTATGACCCACAATCCAGTGACGTCACATCGACGGAGCCTCCGTATGAAACCAACCAGGGATGCGACGGATATAAAAGCAAGAGGCAAGATCAAGGCGCAATGTTGTGATACAATTAAATAAGTTAAAGTATGTCCCAATTGTATGCCTACTGCATGCTCACTAAAATAATTTTTATGGTCAGATGTAGTATGTAGAATATAAATACGATAGAGCACGCGATTAGGGACGCAGCCATTATATGGGGAAAACATCTGACTGGGGTTTTTTTTAAACACAGGTTTTTCAGAATGGTGGAGATGGAGAAAAAGGGAGGGTTGATTTTTTCTCAAACTTTGGCAGTCAAACCAGCAGGAGCTCATACTAATGTTTGAAAAAAGCATGAGAAAGTGCATTTGGAATATTAGGTGACCTTTAAAAATCTACTGAGGATACATTCCTAATTAAGATGCTGTGTTAAAACGTCTTACTGCTGAAGCCTACTGTGCTGTAATTAAATCCCAGCACTTAAGAAATGGCCTTTGCGATTTAGTGGTTATCCACTAGTGGACAAAAATATGGAACAAAATAATAATGGTGTAGAGAGATGACACGTCGGAGACCTCACAGGGCCTCATGCGTTTGATAGGGGCTGTGCTGGAGAGGACATTGGTCGAGCCAGCGGAGGACTTCATCAAAGTGGCCCGCAAAGGCATCGAGCACAAGTATAGAACGATGCCACCACCTCTCGTGACAACACTATTCAGAACGTCATCTTTCGTTTTGGCGAAGAGCACAATTTCCGTTTCGGTGAATAGAACAACCAGACACAACTGTGATGTCTCTGGACTGGATCATTGACATTTGTTATAGAAGGGGAAGGGGAGAAAACAAAAACACAACAGAACTGTAAAGGGCCACAGGCTTCCTTTAAGAATTCAAGAGTAAGGAGTAAGTGAATTCATGCGAGTAAGGGGCATAATGGGCTCTGGAGAACTGTCACTACCTGAAAACTCAAATCGTCGAGATAAGGCATCTGGCCTCAGATTCTTCGAACCTGGACGGCACTGGGGGTAGCACAGGTGAGGCCGACTGAACTGGGAGACTTTGAGGCAGAGGCGCTGGTGGTTGGAGTTGAACAGAGTCTGATTCCTTCATGTGAGATGCACAGCTTGGGCCCCAGCTCATCACCTGCCCAGTCCTTCAATTGATGTGAGGGTTGTGTTCTTTGAGCCACGGGTTTCCCAGAAAGTGGGGTAACTGAGGTGTATCAATAAGAAAACACGTAATCTCTTCCGTGTGATTGCCAATGCGAATAAAGAAATCGAGCAGGTGTCCTTCCCAACCCTACCCTACCCAAAGGTTGCCCAATCCACTGCAGTAATTGTGATTGGACAAGGAAGATCATAAATGGGTAATTTGAGCTTTTGGGCCAGGGTTGAGTCCATAAAACTACACTGCTGCTCCTGAATCTACAAATGCCGAGAAGGTGCACCAGTGTCCATAACAAAATCACTCAAAGGACAAAGAGGTGCGACTATTGGCCACGAGAGGGGATTTATTATTATTATTATTACTACCTTGTCTCCCTGTGTATTGTGTTTCTGAGTGTAGGGCCACTGGCGAATGCAGTGACCCGCACTTCCACAGCATAGACAAGCGCCACTGCTCATACGCCTCTGTCTTTCCGCTGAAGTAAGCCATGTGTTCTATTTGCATGGGTTCCTGATGGTCATTGTTAAGGGACCCCCTCAGGCAGGTTAGGTCTCCCACAAGAGAGGTTAAACTCCTCTGACATATGGCGGGTGTACGCCTGTTTTCTTTTTCATTTAATTTCATTTTTATTCACAGCTCTCGGCCACAGCACATGGCATGCAGCACAACATTCCAAATCATAACAAAATAACAATGGTGCACGGCAGGGGCAAACACACTACTTAAACAATGGTAGTACATAGTTCATCTCTCTCTGTTAAGATCACGAATTCTGTTGTCAATTCTAATAGCCAATGAGATTAAATCCTCAAGTGAATCTGGAACCTCAAGGGAAGCGAGCTCATCCTTGACCGTCTCAGACAATGCATGACTAAAGGTGGTTACAAGAGCCTCCCTGTTCCAACATGATTGCGTATAGCTAAAGTTCAGAATTTAATTGAAAATTCTTGCAACGCTTGCAGAGCCCCGACGTAATCTGAGAAGGCTTTTGGCTGCTTCGTGGCCTCTTAACATCGTGGTCGAACACCCGCTCTCAACTCGGAGCTGAAAGATTCTGTGTCCTCACACTCAGAAACAGCAGACAACCGGTTCGAATCCGGCCCGTGGTCGTTCTCTGAATGTCATTCTCCTCTCTGCCTCTCATTTCATCTCTGTCTCTCCTAACTGTCTAATAAAGACTTAAAAATTGCAAAAAGTAATCTTTAACAAAAAAAACATGAAAATGGAGATCGTGCACTATTCATAGGGCAGCAGATGTTGTTCACTTGTGTTTTCCTGAAAGTCCAAAGATGAATGTACTGCCAATGAGATGGAACTGTATATAAAGCTCCCGCATAATTATAATTTTAAATGCGATAATCTACTGCAAAACTAATGAGCTTCCATTTGCTGTTTATGTCTGATAGCTGCAAGCTGTTCACAATGTTGGTGTGTGTGTGTGTGTGTGTGTGTGTGTGTGTGTGTGTGTGTGTGTGTGTGTGTGTGTGTGTGTGTGTGTGTGTGTGTGTTTTGTGCGTATGTGGTGTGTGAGTTTTTTTTTCAGTTATGTAATCGCAGCAAGATTTACCCATACACAGCGCTCCAGCTGAATCTTGCCACACTCTGCAATCGCATCCAATTCTTCAGTCAGTCCAATTGGCTTTTTTATGGTTGCCGAAATATATATGAAGGAAGGGATTATTTTAACAAATCTGTCATTAAAAAAAAAAAGCCTGAGAATTTGTTTTTGAATGAATGAATGACTATCTTTATTGTCATTGTAACAGGTACAACGAAATTAAGTGTAGTCCTTTAAATAAATAAATAAATAAAAACTAAATAAAAACTATATAAATAGTCAACTATAGAAAAAAAAATCATCTACATTTAAAAAACTGAGAAGAAACTTGGACCATCCTAATAACTTACTATGTGTGGTTTTCGTTTGATGCATCTTAAAGACCTACTGGAAATACCGAAATATGAAGGTGTATTGAAATCTGAGATCCTATGTAGTATAAATGTGCATTTTTTTAAAATCGGTTCATCCTAGCCTGAGAAAAGGCAGAAAGAGTTTTTTTATGGTCTCACTGTTTAACCCTACATTTTACTGATGTGACATCACTTATGTAAAAATGTAGGGTTAGGATTAACAGGACAGCTGGGCCAAGGGAAGACTGAGGAACTACTGAAGGAAGTAAAACCTTATTCCTCATATAATAGTGAGTTTATAATGATAGACCGCCGGTTCCGTATGGGTGAAGTATTCCTTTAACTCTCAGCTACTAACACTAGCAGACAGTGGCCGTAGAGAGCTTTATATGAAGTCTGTGGTCGAGAGCCAAGTGTCAACTCCAATCAGCGCATGTGTAAAAAGCCCTCGTTATTGTTCATACGAGCAACGAAAGGGCCTGTCGCTTTGATGACACATCAAAATGTCTCCTCTAAGCTTCCTCTACTTCTGAACATCACAGGCTGCTAAGGGGGGGGGGGGATATGTGGTTGCAAGATCATCAGAATCCTAACCCTCCTCCACATAGATAATAACAATTATGTTGTAATACAATTATTTAAAAAGGTGCTACGAGGAACTTGAAACAGTCTCATTTTTCCTCTGATGATTATAAATGACACAAGACAAGCAAATGAGACCATCAGTGCAAAGAAAGCTATTTTTATACAGTTTTTCTCAATGCCTTTGTCATGGGTATACGCTATCCCAGGAACTACAGTTGAAGCAGTAAAAACACTATCGCATTTGTCCAAAGGGGATGCAAGAACTAACACAAACTGAAGGTTCCTCAGAGCAATTATTCATTGATGTAGGGACATCATGCCTTTGTTGAACTTTAAACACAATGGCCTTGAACATTGAATATAATTATACTTAGAAAGTATAGTTAAAGAAAAAATACAAATAAATAAGTAAAAACTTAAAAATGTATTAAATAAATAGTAGCCTATATGTAAAAAAAGATTTAGATTGAAATAGCAGGAATTTAGTCTGTTCCAAGTCAGACTCCTCTGTTTCCAGACAGTAAATCGTTTATTCCAATCATCTTGGTTTCATTATTATCGAGTGCAAGCTAAAATCGTAATCAAAATTGAAATTCAAGGAATAACCCAGCCCTTCTTAGTATTCCATATTAATACAAGGCTTGAATAACATCACTAACGAGGGATTAAGGGAAATGAAGGTTAATCAAAGTATTAACAAGGCTAACAGTCCCTGTGAAGCTGTGGTGCTTATTTATACATGCAGCAGGGTTGGTTGGAGACAGCTTTAAAGATTTAAACACAAAGTGAGAGAGAATGTAATGACAGTGTGTGATATCGGAGTATTTAGCAGCATCTTGTGGTGAGATCCTAGACTACAACGCTCCCTAGCTAAACCCTCACTTTCTGAGAACTTACAGGAGCTACGTTGGCCTTCAAGGACAGGAAGCAAAGATGGCATCATCCACCACTGCCTCAAGTGTTTCCACAATATCAAGTGATGAGGTTTAGAAGATGTATTTAGTTATTTATTTTATAGTACTTTTTCTTTGTTTTCCAACAGGTGCATTTCGGGGGGGACCTACTTTATATAAAAAAATGTGTAAGTCATTTAAGTTTGTCCATTCTGTGCTACCGCAGCAACATGGTGGTGCAACATGATGGCACGCTCCATTGTTGATATAAAACACTCATTCTAAGGTAACAATAAAACAAACAAAAATTCAAGGGATTTTACAACAATTAAAACATACTTATGAAAATCATATTCCATTTCTACCAAGTCTGTTTCGAAAAGTGCCGACTAATTCTTTCACAATGCACCTTTAAAATCACCATGGTGACCATTAATGCTTGTGTCAAATTGCCACAGCGATGCACCCAATAGTGGTTGAGATATTTAGTCTTGACCAATGTGTTGAAACGATCTACCAATTGATAGAAGCACTCCCTCTTAAAGGTGCACTATGTAACTTTGGGTGTGTCGGAGAAGTGAACATTTTCTAAGGTATATTCTCATAACTGAATAAAGAAACTTTCCTCACAGGAAAATGTTATCCCTGGAACACTGTTTGAAACTGTTAGAAATCTTCCTGAAAAGTTACTGTTTCACTGTTGTTGTTTTTTAAAAAAAAAGGGTTTGTCTTGAAAGTCAACAACAACAACACCACAAAGAAAGCTTTTTAATAACAGTCCTCTGCTCGCTCACCTGTAATTATGTTGTCAAGCAGCGTGGTGGGCATGCAGAAGATGCCCACCAGGAGGTCGCTCACTGCCAGGTTTAGAATGAAAGGTTTGTGACCGTCCACATGTTTTTGCTCCGCAGCACGATGAAACAGACGACTCCATTTCCCACCATGCACACCAGGAAGATCAACAGGTAGGACACAATGAAAATGGCCGCCGTGGACGGGTGGTGAAGGTAAAATCCGACATAGGTGATGTTGTTCCGGGGCGCCACGGACTCCGCCGACGAGTTGTAGAAGGTCCAGTTGCCGTACAGTTCAGTCAAGCTGCTGTTGTCGAATCCTTCGTTCATTTTAAACCTGGAAAAGGGAAAAGGGAAGATATTAAAATATGGTGAATAAGTTTATTTTTTTGTGCAATTTCAAGGAATAGCACAACATTGAAGTGTGAGAGATTTATATATATATCAAAGGTGCTCTGAGGAACTTTCAGTTTGTGTTCATTCTTGCACCCCCTATGGAAAAAAAAGTGGAAGTGTTTTTACTATGCCCATAGTGAGCGTACCCATGACAAAGGCATCAAGAAAAAAATATGTTAAAATAGCATTCAAGATTCAAGATTCAAGATTTTTATTAGTGTCCCAAGAGGGCAATTTGGTTTACAGCGAGGAGAGGCGACAACACATAACAGTACAAAACAGTGACGGACACAAACATCACAACATGTACGCAGGCCTGGGCACTAAAGTGCAAAGTGCAAGAATCAGGGAAAAACCAACACAACAAAGTCAGTTCCTTTCCCTCCATAGCTTAAGACGGGCCACGCTGGGGATAGAGTCTTGCTGTACGGCAAAACTCGCCCGAGATATGACCAGAGAATTCGGGCTCTTAGTAAAGAGTGTTCCCGCTCTGAGAAGGCAGTCCAGGGCAACTTTCTCCTATTGTTATCCAAGCTCCGACAGTTAGACACAGGTCATACCGTCATAAAATAAATAAAATAAAATCATAAAATTAAATAAATCAAACATAAAATTCTAGAATCGTAACATCATAAAGTGCCAAGATAAAGGAGAGGCACCTATTTGCAGACGCATGGGGAAAGTGGAGCTCCACCGGAAGTGGATTTCATTGGTCAGAATTGTAACCTACTCTGAATTTGTTTTCTTCTTTTTGTTTTACTGCCGGAGTTCACCTAGCGGTGAATAATAATACACGGTTTCCACCGGTTATGGTGCTAGTACACAGTAAAATACGTCAGTTTGTTAAGGGTCCCAAGTGGCCAGGACGGTGGTAAAAAGTAGATGTTGAGGTAGGAGATGAATGAAGCAACGAAGCTTTGTGTACATCTTCTGAAATCCGTCTGTTTAATTCACAATCAGTGCAATCTCTGCTATCAACAAATGCACGTTGTTCAAGCAGCTGATCAAAGATAAACAAACCTTGCGATGTCCAGAATAATACTCGTGATAACCATCAAACTAAATCGTACACATTCACTGAGTGAAGATTGTGAAAGTATGACACACATTTCTCACCAACAATATTATCAAAAACCCAATTAATAACTTATAAATCTTTTAAAAACCTGAATTAAAAACTGTAGCAATGGCGGCCACAGCTTGGATTTCATTTTCGCCGGGAGAAACTGAGAGTGTACTGAATTTACACAGACAAATGATCGATTAAACGTAACATCATCAGGAAATTATAAAAATGGAGATTTCTATGGAGTGATTTTGCTTTAAACTGTACAGGGTCGCGTTGTTGCAGTGACACTCTTTCTTCAGTCGGAGCTGCAGCGTAAAGTGAAAACAAACTCACAGTAGGTTACAATTCTGACCAATGAAATGAGTTTGGGGCGTGGCCCCATCTTGCTTCCGGTGTAGTGGAGGTCCGTTTTCTCCATGGGTCTGCAAATAGGTACTCTTGAGATAAAGTGCTATGTGGTCAACAGCAAACAATCAATAGCAGCAAAATAAAGTGCAGAGTGCCGTTAGCAGCAATGCCCACAACAGCAACAATATCAACAGTACAGTACCATAAACACCATCAACAATATAAAAAGTCGAAAACCCAATCAACAATAGCAGCATTTATCTGCTGCTGGCAGCATTGGTTGCCCGAATCGAGGCAGGGGCAAAGAAAAACTTGTATCTGTTTTTGGTGGTCATAGGGACACACAGGCGACGGCCAGATGGCAACACCCTATATTCAGAATTAAGAGGGTGGGCACTGTCTTGTCATTCTTTGCACTGATGGTCTCGTTTGCTGTTACATGTGATGTATGATCATCAGAGGAAAAATGTAAAAGTTCCTCGTTGCACCTTTAAAAATAAAGCTTTGTTTTTATATTATTAGGCTGCAACGCTGCCAGTTTCTCTGCTTTATGGTTAAAAGAAGAAACAAAATAATTTGAAACAAAACTTTGAAATTGACATCCAAAGCCTTTTTTTTAACAGCATCCATGTTTAAACGGCTTTTAATAAAAACCTTTGTTGAAGCATTCTGCTCTTTTTCGGAAAATTATACATTCGGCAATGTTCAGGTTAGGTGTGAAAAGGTTTTAGTTTTTGAGCATATTCTAAGAAAAATACACCAAGCAATGGAAACTAGACACCATTGGCAAAATGCAGCCATGTTAACCTATACCATTCCTATTAAGTCAGCAAAGGGTCTGCCTAGAGTACATATTTGAGTCCAATAGTTCCTTCTCATTATGTGTGAATATAACTGTGTGGGCGGCTGACGCTGTGGCGTTGCAGGTAGAGCGGTTGGTGTTCGATCCCCCGCCTGGGCAAATCACTGAAGCCCAAATTACTCCTGATGGTTAGTTTGCACCCTGCGTGGTAACTGCTGCTATCGGTACGTGTGTGTGTGTGTGTGTGTGTGTGTGTGTGTGTGTGTGTGTGTGTGTGTGTGTGTGTGTGTGTGTGTGTGTGTGTGTGTGTGTGTGTGTGTGTGTGTGTGTGTGTGTGTGTGTGTGTGTATGTGTGTGAGAATGAGATAGTGAGTGATTTAGTGAGTGAGTGAATGCATGTGTGCGTTTGTGCGTGTTGTGTGTGTGTGTGTGTGTGTGTGTGTGTGTGTGTGTGTGCGTGTGTGTTGTGTGTGTGTGTGCGTGTGCATGTGTGTGTGTGTGTGCGTGTGTGTGTGTGTGTGCCTTCTGATACCATTGAGTGAGTTGACAAATGAGTAGTTGATTGCATTGCTGTTTTGCTCCCAGAGAATAGCATCGCTACCAATACATGTCTTGATTGTATGACGTCGCACTGGCAAAGTGTTACAACCACCTTTGCATTCAAACAGATTAGATTCAGGGCAAATTGACACGAGCAATTTCTATATTGCATACATCCTGCAGTGGCGTTTTCTCCCGGAGGCCAAGGGAAGCCAGGCTTCCCTGTTTTTTAGGCTGTAGTTGTCATCCAATAAAAACATTTTTATTAACAGTTTCGGTAATTCTTTGGTGCTGTGTTGCTGTCATTTCTCCCCCATTTTTCTCCTCTCATTGAGCATTTCACAATGCGCGAAACAGCGCCCCTTTACATTTAGATTCTGAAGACGCGGCGAAACACGATACTGCACACTGTATGTCCGCGAGGAAGCCAGCCCAGTCATCTTTATACATTCTTCCTACCACACATGCAGTATTTAATACACACAGTCCTGGTGGTGCGAGGCCTCATCATTAAACTAGCAGCATTACTGATTTAACCACATCTACTGTTGCTAATGCATAGCCCGCACTGCTAAACAGTCTTGCTTTACATTCTGATTGGTGAATGTTTTATGTTTTGTGTAACGCCTATACACACTCGACATATGACGGATATTAGGGATATCAATGGTGACATTATACATGCTATGAGGTGTATACCAATTGTGGTGCTCAGTCTGTGTATAAACTTGTGGTAGTAAATTGTCTGAAATAAGAGAATTTTTCAATCAAGGTAAGTCAATCAATCAATCAATCGCGAACAACACTGGGGATTAGGTGGGAGTGTGCATAGTGCATACCTAAGTGAGTTACTCCATATTTGAAATGCAAGCATGGCTTTAATTTGAATTGTGTGTTCATCAACGGTTTGTTTGACAACCTGCATTAGTTAAAAAGTGTGTACCAACCAATATGCAGTGTTTTTAATGAAATAATCTATGTGTGTGTGTGTGTGTGTGTGTGTGTGTGTGTGTGTGTGTGTGTGTGTGTGTGTGTGTGTGTGTGTGTGTGTGTGTGTGTGTGTGTGTGTGTGTGTGTGTGTGTGTGAAAATGCTTTAAAAGTGGAGTCCATTTAATCATGATTGGGTGTTATTTATGTCACATTTCATGACCACCTCCTCAACGACCAATAGGAGACTCTCAGGGACACTCTTGCAACTTACTGTAAATCGGTGCTTTCTACATTACATTTGTATATTCAGTCCGCGCATAGTCCTGCCCTTATATTGTACATTTTGATTTCTTAGTTTACTGTTCATTGCACATATTGTAAATAATGTTCTTCTTTATATTACAAATTGTTTAATTGATTTACTTTCCTATACTATTTGGTTTATATATTTTTTTTTATGATGTTACTTAGCTTATCTTATTTTATCCTTGTGTACTCATTGCACTTGTGGGTCGGAGATAGATAGATAGATAGATCCTTTAATAATCCTTTACAGGAAATTACAGTGTCACAAACAGCGTATGGACAGACATAACAAACACACATTCCCTGTAGGAGCCATATTAATGCATTCTGTTATTTTCAATGTTTAACCACTAGGGGTCTGTATTGGGTGTGGCTGAGCCAAATTGGGTCAGCCCACTGAGGTGATTTAAGCCTAGGGAAACCAGGAAACAGGTGTTGTCTGATTGGAAAGCAAACAGTTTTTCGACTGTGCCCTTTGTGCCCTGTGCCCATGTGCTGGAGGCCCTTTGTTCTTTAAGTGTATAGCTATCAGCAATTCGTTTTTGTTATTTTGTTTTCTAAGAATATTATGAGTAAAAGTATATTACCGGTGAATGGATTATAAAGGAAAATAAACCTGCCATACTATAGTAAAACTTTTCTCCGTTTATTATTTATAGAGCGCACTGGGCGCACGTCGGAACGATCCATTAATTAAACAACCAAGTAGTGGCTTCGAATAGGAGCTTGGCCGCTACATTTAGGTCGAAAAACTGCTTCATTGGATCACCGTTTAATGAAGAAAACAACACGGACCCGTTGCTTCATTGGGATTTAACGGGGTTCGCTGTGGAAAGGAGGGGAGCTGTTTTCCGTTCGCTGCCTGTTTGGAGCTGCACCGGAACGAGCGACAGCCACCGGGATGCCAGGATCATCACAGCGGGACATCAGCTCATCTAAGCCGGCCAACGCTCGATTGGGGTATGTGGTACAGCGCTGATTCATGAATGGCCATTGTAATATGTGTGCACACATCCCGTAAATCCAATGCATTGGTAGTTGACTCCCAACCGTCGGAAATAACTTTGCGCGTCCAGACGAGTTGTTGCGTAATACAAACTATTGCTCGTGACGTCAAGTCAACATGACAGAAGAGGAAAAAGACAATATTGGCGATCTCGCCAAAACTGAGACTGAACTTAATATGGGTGCAATTGTAAAATCTGTAACTGCTGTAACTGAGACAGGCTCTGAAAAACGTGTGGTTAAATTAACACCCAAAGCTTTATTGGAGAAAATAAGCCAATTAGAAAAGGCAAGAAAGTCTCAATTTGGTAAACTGTCTGCAACAAAAGAGTCTATTTCTAAACTGATGGGTGACAAAAATAATGTAAATGAGGTTGAAAGTGCATTTAACATGTACAATGAGTTGTGTGACAAAACGAAACAGGTGCATACATCTTTATTGGGTTTTTTGCCTGCTTATGAAGCAGAAAAGCATGAAATATGGTACAAAGCAAAAATGTTGAATGTCAATGAGTTTATTGCGGGTACAATTAAATGGTTGTCTGACACTAAAGGCTGCTCAGCTACCAAGCATGATGATGATGATGATTATGGTGGGAATATTGAAACTCAAATTAAGATTCAAATGGTCCTTGACCATACTTCAAAGGATGTTGGTACTGTTGAACCTCAAGTTGGTGATGTCAATACTGTAAATGGAAATGAGGAAGAGGAAGATGGGATTCAACCTCATGACAGCATTTCAAATGTTGAGACAAAATACTCAAAGATCAGCAAAAGGTCATCAGGAAGCTCCACTGCTTCTGAGCGACGCAAGGCAGAGGCGGAAAAGGCCGCTCTCTTTGCTCGTGCTGCTGCTTTAAAGGACAAGTATGCATTGGAGGAGCAGGAGCTCATCTTGAAAAGGAAAAGAGAGGAGCAGGAGCTCATCTTGAAAAGGAAAAGGGAACAGCTTGAGCTTGACACTGAGATAGCTGCTACTACTGCTAAACTAGCAGTGCTACAGGCCCGCAGCAGCATAACATCTAAGCATGCCAGTGTCACATCTCAACAATCTGATGGAATGGAGTCTTACTACAGGAAAGGGGCTAAATCTAAGCTCCAGCCCATCTCTCTCAATCCACACGCCTCAAAGTTTAAGCCTCAGTCCTCACAACAGCATGCATCTCTTTCAATGCAGCACCTGGCCTCACAACCGCACACGTCTCTCTCAATGCAAAGCAATGCAGCGCCATCACTGAGAACACCAACTGTCACGCCAACCCAACATGTTGTCATTTCAACATCATTACCTTCTCATTTGGGGTCACAACCAAGGGCAACTGTCAGTCAAGGCTCTCAACCTCACCAAGGTCAAAATCAGACCGCAGATCTGTACAATCTGCTGCAACAACAAAATGACATAACGTCACTCCTCGTTCAAATGCAAACGTCACATTTGCTGCCGCGCCGAGATATCCCAACATATGATGGAGATCCACTGCAGTACAACACATTTATGAAAGCATTTGAGCATTGCGTGGAAGCAAAGACAAGCTGCAAAGGAGACTGTCTCTACTACCTTGAGCAGTTCACTAGGGGACAGCCAAGGGATATTGTACGCAGCTGCCTTCACATGACTGCAGATAGAGGATTTGCTGTTGCTAAAAAGCTGCTCAAGGAGCACTTTGGAAACGAGTTCAAGATAACCGCAGCCTACATGGCGAAGGTCACTGGATGGCCAAGTGTCAAATCTGAGGACACCAAAGCACTCAAAGCATATGGACTTTTCCTGCGTGAATGTTCCAATGCTATGGAGGAACTACAGTATTTGGAAGAACTAAACATGCCAGCTAACATAAAGATTCTGAGCCAGAAGCTTCCATATAAGTTCAGAGACATGTGGAGATCAAAGGCATGCGATATACTGGAGAAAACGGGTCGACGAGCACGCTTCCATGACATTGTGGAATTCATTGAGCGCCGAGTCAGAATCACTTCAGATCCAGTCTTTGGTGACATACAGGATACTCCACCTGTAAAAGTAACATCTAAACTCAGCATGTCACAAGTCAAACCACAGCTGAGAAGAAACAGCTTTGCAACTCATTTGACATTTGAGGATGGATGCAGCTCTGATGCTTATAGGATTGAAAAGGGATGCAGTAGAGCAGGTGCTGGTAATCATGATAAGGCTCAGAAAAAAGTCACATCCTTCACCAAGTCGAACCCAACTTCCTGCTTGTACTGTGCTGGTGGTCATGTTTTGGACCATTGTTTCAAACTGGGAAGTAGAACACAACAGGGAGAAGCTGGACTACCTAAAGGAGAAAGGTCTGTGTTTCAGCTGCTTGTGCACAGGACACTTAAGCAGGAATTGTGATAGGCGCATCACCTGCAAGAAGTGTAACCGAACACATCCCAGTGTTTTGCATATAGGCGACAAAGAAAGGGTTACTCATGGTCAGAAGGATGGTGAAAAGGATACTGAGCAGTCAAAGACGTCTGAGAGCTGCACAACATCCTCTGCTTGTGGTCTTACAGGGGCTGGCCACTGCAATGGAGTTCTTCCCATTCTACCTGTTAAAGTAAAGAGCTCAAAGGGAAACAAGGTTATTGAGACCTACGCTTTTCTGGACCCAGGGAGCACAGGAACTTTCTGTTCTGAGAAGCTTCTCAACATGTTGAATATTGAAGGACGCAAAGCCAAGATTCATCTCCGCACCATGGGTCATGCAAAGGTAGTAGAGAGCTCCATTGTTGATGGCCTGGAGATATCTGACTTTTCTGGTGAATACTTCTATCCACTTCCTAGCGTGTGTACCCAGAAAGATATGCCTGTCTCTACAGGCAACATAATCAGTGAAAGGGAGCTGGGAAAATGGCCTTATCTGAGGGATGTGAGGATTCCCTATGTAAACACCAGTGTTCGACTTGTTAATTGGCACCAATGCCTCTAAGTTGATGGAGCCATGGGAGGTGATTAACAGTCGTGAAGATGGTCCCTACGCGATCAGAACCCTATTGGGGTGGGTAATAAATGGTCCAGTACAGGGAAGCGGTCAGTGTGAAGGTAACCACCCTTCGATTCATGCCAACAGGACTGTCATTGATAGAATTGAAGAGCTGTTAACCAGCCAATACAACTACGACTTCAATGAGAGAGCCTCGGCGGAGCAGGAAGAGCTGTCGAGGGAAGAGAAGAAGTTTGTGGAGATAATGCAAAGCTCTGCTCTGCTTCAAAACGGACACTACACATTCCAACTGCCTTTCAAAGGGAAAGATGTTGGGATGCCCAACAACCGCTGTATTGCCATGCAACGTATTTGTGGTCTGAAAAGGAGACTTCAGAAGGACGTAGGCTTTCATAAGGAGTACACCAACTTTCTGTCAGAGGTCATTAGCAATGGTTATGCTGAACAAGTGCCACAGCATCAGTTGGAAACGCCAACAGGGAAGGTGTGGTATATCCCGCACCATGGCGTGTACCATCCTCGTAAAGGAAAGCTACGAGTGGTGTTTGACTGTGGAGCAGAGTACAGAGGGGTCTCACTCAACAGTCAGCTCTTGCAAGGCCCGAACCTCACCAGCTCATTGGTAGGAGTCCTTATGAGGTTCAGACAGGAACAAGTGGCAATAATGGCGGACATAAAGGCTATGTTCCACCAGGTTAAGGTGGCAGAGGAACACAGGGATTACCTACGGTTTGTATGGTGGCCTCAAGGGAACCTGGACAAAGATCTTGAAGAGCACCGCATGACTGTCCATTTATTTGGAGCAGTTTCTTCACCAAGTGTTGCCTGCCTTGCTCTTAGAAAGACTGCTGAAGATAACCAGGCTATCTTTCCACCGGAAGTGATCGAAACGGTCAACAGAAATTTCTACATGGATGACCTGCTGAAGAGCTTGCCCTCTGAAGAGGATGCAGTCACCATGGTCAAGAACCTCATATCCATTTGCAGCAGAGGAGGTTTCTCCCTCACACAATGGATCAGTAACAGCCGAGAAGTGCTTCAAAACATCCCAGAAGATCTCAAGTCCAAGAACCTGCAGGAGCTTGATCTAGACAGAGATAAGCTGCCTTTGGACAGGGCTTTGGGTCTGCAGTGGTGTATCGAGACAGACACTTTCAAATTCAAGCTGAAAGTCAAGGAAAAGCCCGCAACCAAGCGAGGCATGCTATCCATCATTAGTTCTGTCTACGATCCATTGGGGTTCCTGGCACCTTTTGTACTCCCAGCCAAGCTGCTGTTGCAGGAGTTATGTAGGATGAAGTGTGATTGGGATGATCCAATGCCTCCAGCTTTCCAGCAGAAGTGGAACCAATGGCTAGCTGATCTGGAAAAGGTGGCAGATTTCAAGGTCAACAGATGTGTGAAGCCGGAAGGATTTGGGAGGATTGTCAGTGCCCAATTACATCACTTCGCAGACGCTAGTGAGAACGCATATGGTACGGCTACTTACCTCAGGATGCAGAACATGGAAGAGAGGGTTCATGTTGCCTTCCTATTTGGCAAAGCCAGAGTGGCTCCCCTGAAGCCCGTCACCATTCCCCGTTTGGAGCTCACCGCTGCCGTTGTTGCAGTTAGAGTGGACAGGATGCTTCAATCAGAACTCCAGCTTCCACTTAAGAAGACATGCTTTTGGACTGACAGCACATCAGTTCTTAAGTACATCAAGAATGAAAACCGAAGGTTTCAAACCTTTGTCGCAAACAGGGTCACCACCATCAGGGACAACTCGGAAGTCACTCAGTGGAGATACATTCCCACATCCCTGAACCCTGCTGATGATGCTTCACGTGGCCTGAAAGCAGAACATCTTGTGAAGCAAAGGTGGATGGAAGGCCCAGAATTCCTACGGGAATGTGAGGAAGCCTGGCCAACATTTCCAGTGGATGTCAGTGTCACTGCCGACGACCCAGAAGTAAAGAGGAATCTTTCAGTCAATGCAATACTTGTTGACACTAACGCCACTTCTGAACTGATAACCTATTTCTCTGATTGGCACAGACTAAAGGTTGCAGTCGCTTGGATCATCAAGCTCAAATCAACTCTGCTCAAACTCAGTAAGAAAAGAAAAGAGTTGCAGGTTGCGAACACAAGTGCTACTGGAGCACCAGCAGTTGATGTGCATGGAGAAATGCAAGCCTTCACTGCATCAATTGGGAATCAGAAAATATCGCTGGAAGATCTCAAAGAGGCTGAGACGTCCATAATCGCCTTTTGCCAGCGAGAGAGATTCCCCACTGAATTTGCTGCCTTAGCCTCTGGCATGCCGGAAGTGGCGAGAAGTAGCAGCATCCTCAAATTGGATCCTGTACTGGAAGGAGGATATCTACGAGTTGGGGGGCGGCTGAACAAAGCAGCAATCCCTGAGGACATCAAACATCCCCTCATCTTGTCAAAAGACCAACACATATCTGACCTTATCCTCCGTCATGTCCATCTACAGCTTGGCCACGGAGGCAGAAATCATGTTCTTTCCACTGTAAGGAGAAAGTACTGGATCACAAGTGGACCTTCTGCGGTGAGGAAGATCATCTCAAGATGCCTCATCTGTAAGCTCCATGGAGGAAAGACCGGCGAGCAAAAAATGGCAGACCTGCCAAAAGAAAGAGTGGTTCCTGATCTTCCGCCATTCACTAACGTTGGCGTAGATTATTTTGGGCCAGTTGACGTAAAAAGAGGCCGTAATATTGTGAAACGGTATGGAGTTGTGTTCACTTGCATGACAAGCAGGGCCGTGCACCTTGAAGTGGCCTATTCTCTCGACACAGACTCATGCATCAACGCATTACGACGGTTCATCTGTCGAAGAGGACAGGTTTCACACTTGAGATCGGACAACGGTACCAACTTTGTTGGAGCAGAAAGAGAGCTACGAGAAGCCCTAGCCTCTTTAAATCAGGACCGTATTGGAAGTGCCTTGTCGAAGAAGGGAATCAAGTGGAGCTTTAACCCTCCAGCAGGGTCACATCACGGTGGAGCTTGGGAGCGGATGATAAGGATGATTAGGAAGATCTTGTGTTCTGTGCTCCGTCAGCAAACCTTGGACGATGAAGGATTTCATACCGTTCTCTGTGAGGCTGAAGCTGTGCTCAACGATCGCCCAATCACTAAACTGTCGCAGGACCCCAACGACCTTGAGGCATTAACGCCGAACCATCTCCTACTCCTAAAAGGGAAACCAGTTCTCCCACCAGGACTATTCGACAAAAAGGATCTCTATGCAAGGAGACGATGGAAACAAACCCAGTACATCTCTGATCTCTTTTGGAAGCGGTGGATCCGAGAATATCTACCACTGTTACAGGAACGCCAAAAGTGGAACCAGGAGAAAAGGAGTTTCGTTCCTGGAGACCTGGTCATGGTCGTGGACTCCACTGCACCTCGAGGGTCATGGGTGCTAGGGAGAGTCACAGAAACCTTCCCTGATAAGAGAGGTCTGGTTCGTGTTGTTCGTTTGAAGACAAAGACAAGTGTCATTGAAAGACCCATAACTAAAATCTGCTTACTAAATTAAGCTAAAGATTGATAGGTTGCAATCTGAAATGGGCAAATTTTCTTTTTTGTATCTTTGGCTCCTTTGAATTATGTTTTAATTGCTCTTGCAGACGCAATTAGGGGCTGGAGTGTAGGAGCCATATTAATGCATTCTGTTATTTTCAATGTTTAACCACTAGGGGTCTGTATTGGGTGTGGCTGAGCCAAATTGGGTCAGCCCACTGAGGTGATTTAAGCCTAGGGAAACCAGGAAACAGGTGTTGTCTGATTGGAAAGCAAACAGTTTTTCGACTGTGCCCTTTGTGCCCTGTGCCCATGTGCTGGAGGCCCTTTGTTCTTTAAGTGTATAGCTATCAGCAATTCGTTTTTGTTATTTTGTTTTCTAAGAATATTATGAGTAAAAGTATATTACCGGTGAATGGATTATAAAGGAAAATAAACCTGCCATACTATAGTAAAACTTTTCTCCGTTTATTATTTATAGAGCGCACTGGGCGCACGTCGGAACGATCCATTAATTAAACAACCAAGTAGTGGCTTCGAATAGGAGCTTGGCCGCTACATTCCCTCATAGCTAAAATACTTAAAAAAAGATTTTAAAAAAAACAATAAATACAATAATAAATACTACAAAGTGCAAAGTTATTTTTGTGCATTATAAAATCGTATGGCAGCTGGTAAACAGGACTTCCTGTAGCGCTCCGTTTTGCACATTGGTGCAATTAGTCTGTGACTGAAGGTGCTGCTCTTGATCACCTTCAGGGCGTGGAGTGGGTGAGTGAGTGGGTGAGTGAGGGGTTAGTCATTATTGAGGCCAGTTTGTTGAGGATTCTGGCCTCTGCCACCTGCTGGACCTTGAGCTGCTCAGCCCCGACCACTGAGCTGGCCTTCTTGATCAGCTTGTCCAGCCTGTTTTTGTCCGCTGTGCGGGCGCCTTCTCCCCAACATGCCACAGCGAAAAACAGAGCACTGGCCACCACTGAGTGGTAGACAGTGCACAGTAGGGGTTGGCAGATGTTAAAAAACAGATTTTTGATTCCTCTGTATGCCTGACACATTTTACAGCAAATGGCAATAAAGTCGACTTGGACATGAATACCAATAGAAATGCTGTGCCATTCTGGAGTTAGGCATGTCCCTTACTGTGAAATCTCCACAGTTGGGTATAATCCCACTTAATGCGTTTTTGCTTTCTGTAAACAAGCAAAATAAAATGTGAATAAATGGGCAAATTGAGGCCATGAACTATCGGAGCCGGGGGAAGTAGTATGAACTTGTTACATTATGATTATTATTGGTTATTTCGGAATAAATAACCACCGCTATTACAGTATGTGTGTTTTTGCCAAGGCCACACTGCCATGTAGTGCTTGTCCTCAATTTTGAAACTGCTCCCAATATTCCAACTTCAACAGCCTGCGAGACACATAATAGGAGCAAGTAGTCAAAAGGCGCCTGGGATGCTAATGTAAAATGGCACACACCGCCAACTCTCATTCAAGCCTGAAATGTTTTGCTATCAGCAAAAAGGAAGAAAATGAGTATTTTTCATAATGTAATTTTTTTACTTTACTCAGACTCTCCTCTGCCAGGTTAAACCGTCCGTGACCGACATGTAGACTTCTGTTCCCTCTGATTATTTCTCACTGATATTAAAACTGTTGTTCCTATTGTCGGGCTTTGCAGTTACTCTGCCAGCTCTTCATTTGCGATTCTTCATTTCTTGTTTGGCAATTTTTTTTGCACAAACCTCTCCTGGCGTGGGTGGGCGTGTTTTTTCTCTAGGGGCTCGTCCCCATTGGTTAATTACTATTTTAAAGATTATTTTTTGGCATTTTCAAGCTTTATTAGATAGTACAGAGATGAAATGGGGAGACAGAGAGAGAGAGGGGGGATGACCTACAGTAGAGGTCCACGGGTCGGACTTGAACCCGCGACCACTGCAACGAATGCCGGAGCCGATATGGTACGCCCTCTATCAACAACGCCACCAGAGCGCCCCCGTTAATGACTTTTTGATTGACAGCTCAGTGCTGAGGACATTGTTTGGAAAGCCCCTGGTGTGACAAGCTATTTATCAGAGCAACAGCTGGCCGGCGGCTGCTACTGAAAAATGAACCTAATGAGAATGTAAGAATATACCAACACAGTAAGGTTGTGGGCAGTTACACTTAAGGAATAGTCCATAGAATCAAATACATACTTGACCGTCACAGGCACACCCTGGTTTCCTTCCAGTATGTATTTCGTTTTTTATTGACATAACGTGTAAAAAATATACATATAGAGCGCAACATAACGTGGGAAATATGGCCAAACGAATGGACACAAAGTCGATCAAGCCAATCAGCTCCACTAAACTCTCTCTGTGTTTCTTAGTATTGGCAGCGTTTACAAACTGGTGTGTACTGTGCCCACTTTTCTTCTTGGTGGAAGTCAGTCTTTTAATATGATTTGATTATACGTCCGAAGGAAAGACAGAAGGTCTAGTCCTACAGTTCCACCAGTTGGTCTTATGATGGTTAACAAACAGACTATAATGGTTGGTTCATATCAGTTGGTTAATTAGGTTAGACTCACATGGTATAGGGGAAGGTTCAGAGGTTATGACTATAGATTAAACCTGACCTCTTCGGGCTGTATCGGTTGGACGGTTAAAGGTTAGATTCCCACGGTGGGGGGAGGCTAGAAGGATGTTCTGCAAAAAACTACAACAGCAAATTCTGAGCAGCATATCAATGGTGTATGCTGCTCAGAATGGAGTTAGGTTTTTTTACAGTTGTATATCGTCCTACAGTCAAGTATTTATAGTCGAGTTGCTCCTCCCGACTATAAAAGGAAATGCACACTAGAAGGAAACCAGAAAGTGCCTGTGATGGTCACATATGTATTTGATTTGAAAAATGACATAGCGTGTAAAAATATAGAACGCAACATTAGCTGGTGAATAAACAAGTCCCAACAAGCACACAGGAGCGTTTAGTGATGTTGTAGAGTTTATCTTTTGACCTGCTGCCCTTGACTACCAGTGTTTGAGCTAAGCTAACCTGGTATGAGCGACCTTTGCACCATTTCTATTATAAAAAACACAGTTACCCTAACAGTTTCTGTCGCACTTTTGTCTTGAGCCGGAGAGTGAGGGCAAAAAGCTAAATATCCAAAATGTTGAACTATTCCTTTAAAAACAACCTTGAGACCATAACTGTATAACTTCATTAAACCCCACAGATGGGACTGATAATAACCTCACTGCACTACTAATAACACTGGCACTCTCACGGAGCTTCATTGATTCCTCTCTGGTCAAACTATCTAATGAGGATTCAGCTGTAGATGTCTGCAGCAGCATGAGGCGAAAGCCATTCACTGAAAATGACCTGATAAAAAAAAAGAATTTCTTCATTTCTTGTGCAGTCAAGGGGCTTTCAAAATCAATGCACAGTGTTAGATCAACAGGAGGACTGTGCTCTAGGTCATGAAAATATAATGAGTGCTTGATTATACAATAGAATATGAGTTATTAGTATTGGTATTGCATGGCCTAAGACAGGAGGATCATTGGTTGCAACCACAGCCTTGACACCAAAATCAACTATCTGACAATGTGTATCTCTCGCGGCTGTGGTGAAGTGGGCAAGGGCGTTCGACCATTTGATTACAGGGTCGGTGGTTTGATCCCCCGTCTCCCCACCACATTTCGAAGGCTCCCTGGGCAAGACACTGAACCCTAATTTGCTCCAGATAGTTAGCTTGCAACCTGCGTGGTAGCTGCTGCTATTGGGGTATGAATGTGTGTGGGATTGGGTGAATGTAAAGCGCTTTGGGTCTGTGAAAAACCAGGGAAAAAGCGTTATATAAGTGGAGTCAATTTGAATTGTAAATACAGTAAGTACACATGAAAATGTGAATTAGTTTTTTAGAAAAGTTCTTTGTAATTACAATATTATATTACATAGTAGACCATGAAATCGCTTCTATCATTCCAATACAGCAGAATAATGCATTGTCACACTCATTCTTCTATGTTCCCGTATAGGGTTAAGTCAATCTTGGAAAGTGTAAGTAAACCCCCCTGTTTAACTGTGGTAAGGGACAGATGACATGTCAAATCATACAATTTTGGATGCCTATTCTCTTAGATGTCATCTGAAACCATCTATCATCGCGGGATCAAAACCAATTCTGATATATCAGATGAAGAGCTTGAAATAGGATTGGATCCCACATGGCTTATCACAACATCCTTAAAGAAAAAGTCGATTCCAGAGAAATAGTGTGTACCTATTGCACCCAAATCCAATTTAAAGGCTGACATTGGTCTTCCATTTACTGTCTGAAAAGAACTGATGCAAGAGAGACATTTTCTGCTCATTTCTGCAGGTAACTGGGTCCAGAGGATGCATCAAGCTTGTTTGGCATTTTGGAGAAAAAGTGACGTGTGATATAAGATTCAGAAAATGTCTTATTTTGAGCCAAAGTTAAACTTCAGCCACAATTTTGGACTCTCAGTCACACAATGTCCTGCTTAAAGGTGCTCCGAGGAACTTTCAGTTTGTGTTCATTCTTGCACCCCCTTCGGACTGATGCTGTAGCTGTTTTTACTACGCCAGCTGTTGTTCCTGGGTGAGGGTACCCATGACAAAGGCATTAAGAAAAATGATATACAAATAGCATTCTTTGCACTGATGGTCTCTGTTGATGTTACATGTAATTTATGATCATCACAGGTAAAATGAGACTGTTTCAGACTAATTTAAAGGTTCCTCATAGCACCTTTAAAAATAAAGCTGCACATCCCCAGTTCTGACAATCAGCTACTAGTGCCCTTCATATTTACATGGAGAAAGCTGTAGAGTGCCCTAAGTGTGTCTATACAAACTGTGAGCATTTCACAGTTAAGAGACAACTTAAAATGGCACGTACTTAGAGGAAATGGCCCATACTTGGCTATAGTGCGTAACTTCTGTCGCCCGCATGAGGAATTATGAGTAATTACAACAACACTGTCGGCGCATCTACATGAGGTAAAGCCTTCGGTGATGGCACATGGATTTCATACCTTCTGCTGTACGTCCAGGTTTTTTTCTTAGCAGTAGAATCGACAACTGAAACATTTCTTTGGCGCTTTTTCTGAGCTCCCGCGTCAGTGTAGGGGACGACGCCACTAGTTTGTAAACACTTTGAAACACAAAGAGAGAGTTGTATGGAGCTGATAGGGCGCTTAATCAACTTTATATCAACTTGTTTGGCAATACAGTAGCTTGAATGGAACTGACATTCATTTGTATGGAAAAGTTACGCACTATAGTTTAATGAACAAAGTTAATGAACAAAATATTCTGAGGAGGCGAATCATCAGACAAGCCCAGAAGGTCAGTGTGACTCAGAGTAAATACGTTTCATTATCCACAAGAAGTACCATCCAATCATGATTACACGCGGTTGTAATCAGACATACTTAGCAGGGTCCATAATCAAAACTGCTTTGCTTGTTTGATACTAATCATACCCTCTCCACCGATTTCACGGGTGTATTCTGTCACAGCTGTTTATTGGCTCTTGACTCTGAGGAAACAATGGAGTATGACTTAATGTTGTTGACCATTTAAATTGTAGTTGCACCAAGGAGGGTACTTAACGCTCTTATTAGTATGAGTCTGTAATAGTTGTATACACACAGCCAGGGCAATTTGATTTGAATGAGTCAATAAACAACTTGTGAAAAACAGCCAAAAGTTACCAGAGCCCAAGGTTTGTTTGTTTTGTCAAATAAAAGGAAAACAGACATAACAAAACTCAGAATTAAAGCTTTAGTGTGTAACTTTTTCATAAGACTGAACGGAAGTGACATTCAAGCCATCACCAAACGAATGACAACAGCGTGGATTAAGCCTATCAGCTCATCAAAACTCTTTCTCCATTTCTCAGTATGGCAGCGTTTACAAAGTTGTGTCGACCCCCGACAAGGGTGCAGGAGTTTTGAAAAATCCCAAGAAGAGCCCAAGAAATGTTTCAGTTGTTGATTCTCCTGCTAAGAAAAAAAACCTGGATGTACAGCAGAAGGTTATAAAATCCATGCGCGATCACCGAAGGCTTACCTCACGGCGACAATGTTCTTGTAATTCCTCAGAATTCCTCATGGGGGCGATGTCATTTACGCACTATAGCTTTAATTGATATCTAAAGATAGCAAGGAAAAGGTTACACTCTGAGAGTCCAAAACAATAGGCTACTTGATTTACAATGGACACGTATTGACAATAAACCATTACATCTTCTGAATTAAACTCCCCATTTTACAATCATAAAAAAAACAGAAGGAAAGGCAATGAATTGTCTTTGTCTGTATGTCTAGACACAGACACACACACACACACACACACTGCTATTGATCTCTGTGAACCTGTACATACAGTACACAGCAAAGCAAACAAGTAAAGCTCCCTCTAGGAAGGCTCAAAGTCATATTGGGAAATGAAAGTAGCTGAGGGTGACTGAGGGTGAGCAGACAGACCAATTTCACATCTTGAAATACAGTGACCTATGACACTCACTGAACATTATACAGACTGATGTAAGAGCAGAAACATTGTTCTTATCCTACTTTAGTCATTACAGCATAGGACAAAGGTTAAAACCCTTTATCATGTATCTGTCTACTGAATTTGTTTAACTGAAATGTCACCATTTTTTTTTTAAACATTAATTTTCCTTGCTGTAACTTCCCCCATTTCACGTATGGCCGCCTCTTTAGTCTTGACTAAATGACTTTCACTCCCCCCGCCCCCCCGACACATTAATTAATAACACATTTTATCTTATCGGGATCTTAACCGATGGCTTAAAGGAATACTTCCCCCATTTGGAACCTGCGTTCTATCATTATAAAATGGCTATTTATATGTAAGGAAAGAGGTTTGTCTTGACTCACTCTTCACATGGCCCAGCTTTCCTGATATCCACACCCCACATTTTACAAAACGACATAGGGAATGACGTCATTCCCTATGTCGCTATGTTGGGCCCAGGACTACAGACAGACCAGACCCTCTAGTTCCGCACATTTGTATGCCAACCAATAAGGAATGAGGGAGGCGGGACCTCCCTCACGAGATGTAAACAGAAGGTCCGCCATGTTTCTTCCCCGCTAAGCGAGAAGCCGAAACACCGATCATGGCAGAAGGAAATTTTCCATTAGAAAAGCCTGAAGGGGATTTTTAATGTTTACTGCAGTGAACGGACATTCGTGTCTACCTGTATAAACCGGAATACAGCGAGGAAGAGAGGTGATAGTCGTCAGGAGGAAGAGGAGAAGCTAGCTGTAGCTACACTAGCAGCTACTATGGAGTGGAAGAGGAGCCAGCCGCTGTGCCTGGTGTGTTCCCGGCGTTCACTGTTAGAAACTTCACCGTAGCTTTGCTCCACATATGGAGAGAGGGACCCCGGAGACATATTTCAGTATTGAGAAGTTGAACTGTAGGCGCCAGCCACAGGCCGCGGGGAGAGACGGACGTCGACCACAACACAGTAAGTTTTTATTTTTACTCATTCATCACCACCACACATCTTGCCTTTGCATTTCTTTTTCCCCCCGGCGCTTGTGTTAGCAGGTCAGAGCAGCTGCATAGCGCTTCATTAATGGGAATTATCATAGAAAAACTCATGTAGCAACAGGCTGGTAAAAGCAGCGCTGCAGCAGTTAGACACTGACCGTGTGGGGGGGAAAAACTGCGAGCTAGTCTGCAGTGCACAGACGTATTGGTGTGACCCGGGCGTAAACACGGCACACGTGTTATATCTTATTACAGTTTTGAATTATGTTCTAAAATGTCTTATTGGCACTATGTTTTCCTATTTTTGGTAACATGGGCAGCAAAACGTGACGTAACCTTGCAGTTCTTTTTCATGTAAGCTACTGCAGGCTAAAATTAGCTGGCCTTACTAATGTTTTGCTCAATGTTTTATAGACAATATCGCCGATTCATGCCATTTCCTGGCATGAATCCTGCAAAGAGAGAGAGACCCAGGACCGAGACAAGAGCAGCTGTGAGAATGACCGGAGCCAACACACTACACATTTTATTTTGATAAATAGTTGTTCATATTTTTTGCGATTAAAACTTTGAATTCAAGTTGGTTGATGTGGTTTGTCTACTAACCACAACTCGAGTACTATTAGAGAAATACTCATTTCTACTGGGGTAAAAGGTTGAGGACAATCTTCAGATGCTGATCTACTGTATTCAATAAATAAGCAAATGTGTCTGTTTACATTGACCATATTACTGGATGGTCTCGTTTCAATCATGACAATCTAAGCTTTCTAACGGTGTATGGCATGACTATATTCACCCAAGGGTCGTTGAAATAATACGCTGATTAATGTGTGTAGTGTAACAATAGCTTGCCGGACTGTTTACATTGAAAGCTAACGAGTTAACCGCTAACCTTATTGCTGTGAGCAACCATATTACTCGTGGATGGTCTCGTTTTAATCAAAAGGTTGAGGACAAACTTCATGCTAAGCTACTGTATTCAATAAATAAGCAAAACAATGTTATGCTATCAATATAGAAATGTGACCTGAAGTACTTCATTGTAATATATTTGATAGCTGTTATTTTTCTGGTGTATCTGTATTTTTTCCTGTGATTGTCAGTATGCTGGACCTACCTTGCATCCTTGTGATTTTATAACATATTTTACCTCATAAATCGTAGATTAAAAACAATATGACATACAATAATCTGTGCATCAAAATCAGTAACTATTGTTCAGCCTCCAACCAACAAGTCTGTAATGGTGAACATGGTGTAAGGCAAGGCAAGTTTATTTCTATAGCACAATTCAGACAAGGCCACTCAAAGTGCTTTACAGGGGCAAGATTAGAATACATAAAACACATTATAAAACATTTAAAAGCTAATAAAAGACAGGAGTCCAAGGTAAGATGCAACAACATAAGATATTTTATTGTTTACAAAGCAAAATCTTATGACATCATGCTCAATGCTATAGAAACCAGGTAACACGATGAGACACTTCTTAAAAGTAAAATGTCCAATATACGAACATGATAAAGATAAGATATAAAGGATGAGCTACAAACAAAAAATATTTACAATAGGTCTAAAGGTGTGAGGACATAGTATTAGCAGAGCCTAGATGGGGTGCTGCTGAGGTAGGGGTCTGATATCCTCTCTGTGAAGCTCCTTGGTGTGGGCACTGGTTGCAGTTGAGTGGGAGACTGACATCGGATTCTGAAATCACCATAAAACACGACAGTTAGGCTACTATAAGTGAAACGTTAGTTTTGAGCACTCACTGAAAATGAGAGCGGATGAAAACTTTTTTCTTTAGTTGCCTTACAAACACACAAACGGTCTGTTTCTGAAACAGTTTAGCAAGCCCCCCCTGACAGCAGCTATAATTGCATACTGTGTGAACAGAAATATAGTCTAATAGGTTGAAAGTCTTACCTGTACGCGAGTGCGTTCTGCAGGAGGTGGTGCATTAGAAAAGTCTACGACACAGGGTCCCGGTCCGCATACGTTCCTCCCGTCCAGAGTGTCCTCTTCTTGCCCAGAATATTTAGCTTCGGAGTCCGGTTTGAAGGCTAGGCTAGTTTTGTTGATAGCGCGCAGCATGTGGGCGAGGACGAGTCTACAAGGGAAATGTGGGCGGGGCCTAGGAGGACTGCGAGCGCAGTGCATTGTGGTAGTAGTAGGATTTCTGACTTTAGAGGCAGAGACAGTCAGAGAGACCATAAAAACACTCTTTTTGCCTTTTCTCAGGCTAGGATGAACCGATTTCTAAAAATTTTGCACATTTATACTACATAGGATCTCAGAGTTCAATACACCTTCATGGTTCCACCGGGGGAGTGATCCTTTAATCACTGAACGCTTGCCATTAAACTTGTCAAAGTTCCTGGAACATAGCCTACCGTACTGTTTAATTTTTTTATTACAGTGAAATATGCTTGAAGAGCTGCAATCTGTGTCTCATATAAGCACACACAGGTGATCTCAGTCAACCAATGTGATTATGTTGAATTATTCACACTCCACCTCATTCATGACTAAAAACAACATCCATTACTTACACGCGGGCTAGGCTGCAATATGTATGTTAATGTGTCAATTAGCGGCTCGCTCACGGTGAAAAACAGACAAACGAGTTATCTCCCGACTGTTTCGTTCTTTTCAACTGTACAGAGCTGCGTTCAGTGTCTTTTACGCTTAAAGAACAGTACAACATTTTGAATTTGTTTTAGCTTTTTGCCTCACTCTCTGGCTTAAGAGAAAAGGCTACAGAAACCGTTCCTGTAACTGTGCATGCATTTTTTATATAGAAATGGGCAAAGGTCGCTCATCCAGGTTAGCTTAGCTCAAACACTGTTAGTCAAGGGGAGCAGGTCAAAAGATAAACTCTACAATATCACTAAACATCCTGTGTGCTTGTTGGAACTAGTTTATTTTACCACTGTATGTTGCGTTCCATATTTTTACACATTATGTCATTTTTCACAATCAAATACATATGTGACCATCACAGGCACTTTCTGGTTTCCTTCTAGTGTGCATTTCCTTTTATAGTCGGGAGGAGTAACTCGACTATAAACTACTTGACTGTGCGACGATATACAACTGTAAAAAACCTAACTCCATTCTGAGCAGCATACACCATTGATATGCTGCTCAGAATTTGCTGTTGTAGTTTTTTGCAGATTAAACATCCTTCTAGCCCCCCCCCCCCCACCCCACCGTGGAATCTAACCTTTAACCGTCCAACCAATACATCCTGAAGAGGTTTTGTCAGGTTTAATCTATAGTCATAACCTCTGAACCTTCCCCTATACCATGTGAGTCTAACCTCAACCGATATGAACCAAGCATTATAGTCTGTCAATCATAAGACCAACTGGTGGAACTGTAGGACTAGACCTTCTGTCTTTCCTTCGGACGTATAGATCTTATCAAATCAACAGGAGAAAACAGTGTCTTGTTGTAAAAAAAAAAAACTAACCACAAATCCAAATATCAAATTGTCTTAAAAAACTGACTTCCACCAAGAAGAAAAGTGAGGACATGTACTGTAGTACACACACCAGTTTGTAAACGCTGCCATACTAATAAACACAGAGAGAGTTTTGTGGAGCTGATACGCTCTAATCGACTTTGTGTCCATTCGTTTGGCGATGGCTTGAAGAATGTAACTGACAATCTCTTGAAAAGGTTACGCACCATAGCTTTAATTTTGAGTTTTGTTATGTCTGTTTTTCTTTTATATGAAACAAAGAAACACACCTTGGGCTCTGGTTACTTTAGGCTGTCCCCAAATCCTAGACTTTGGAATAAGCCCAACACACAATCCTCACTACACACACTTATTTGAATCCACTTCATAGTATCATCTTTACATTGCAGAGAGATTATGTTCGGTATTCAGTCACATTCTTTCACTGAGTGTAGGGAAATAACCATTGTAAATACAGTAGCCTATGTGTGCTTTTCCAAGGCTGCACTTTTACAATGCTTGTCCTCACGTTTTAAAATGGTTCACATACAATGCTGCTCAACAGCCTGCAATGCATTGCACGAGATAGAAATATTACAGAAGAGAAATTGATGTTAATTGAAATGGCACAATGCACAGCCAAATCCTCATTCATTGAGTTTCATTCATGCCATGTTTTTTTTCAAAAAGCCACAAAATATGAGTATTTAAAAAAAAAAAAGTGTTTTACTTTACACTGTTCATAGGCTATGTCCCCAGAGGTAATAGACATCCCCTGACTAACATGTAGGCTATGCTATCTGTTACCCCTGATTTCATCTCAGTAGCACTTGGAAGTAACGCGTGCACTCACGCGCGCGGCGCGCACACCACACACACACACACACACACACACACACACACACACAACACACACACACTCACACACACTGTCTTGCTTGTAACTTTTACAGTGCCAACATAAATTGAGCGAGCAGCACAGGTGAAGAGTATATGGGAATCGACAAAGAGAAACACATGTGATGATCATTTGGTGCACACAATGCGCGCGGAAAAGTCGTTGCGCACATCTCACACAAACAAAAACTACACTATCTCATAATTGGTCTCATCTGCTGGGAAATGTACGCGTCACATTGCTCGTTAGAGCAAATAAACCTGATGAGCTGACAGTGCGCAAAAAGCAACATAAAAAACAAAGCAAACGCATGGCTGACCACTTCATCTGGACAAAGAGGTGTCTGTGCATGGCGCTGGGGGCATCAAAGCGTATAGAGGCTTGGACAGGGGTGACACCGAGGCACTGGAGCATCTGATACGAATGTCGTGGTGCCTCGCCTGGGTCAGGGTGGCGTTACTGGCGTATGTTACAAACGCCTATGAGCTTTTAAGGCAATGAGTCCCATCCAAACTTTAAGAACTCAACTATAAGGGAAATAAATTAGTTTGCAAAAAAATATATATATATGCACGCATGGGCATTTTGTGGGCACTGGTGCAGTTGAGGCATGATGATTGATTAAGCACTGACGGTTTCTGTCACTGCTGGCAGAGGGGCTTCTCTCTCCCTCTTCCAAAATACCGACAATCAATGCGCCTCTAAAGGGTTTGAGGTGCGGTGGTGAGTAGGCAATAATGTTGACAGCAACATACAAACAGGTGCATCGCATAGCCTATAATTGGAGTGTTGTGGAAAAGTTTATTTTTTTCAGTTATTTAAATGTCACAGATAAATATGGCGCTTGTGTCACCTGGCGTTTCATAAAACATATAGCCTACTGTTTAGATTAGTAAATAACGCTTAGAAATACACATGACTTTCTTGACTAATAAACTTATTGTCTTACCTTCGGGGTTGTATTACAAGTCAAGCTGACGAAGTGGGGGGCGGTGTGATCTGAGGAAAAGAAGAAGAGTAAAATAGGTCCACTATACTTTCCTCTGGATGAGACATGCGTGTTGCTCCAAAAAAAGACACAAAAAATACACAGAAAAAAATCATTGAAAAAAAAAATTCAAAAAATATCAAGTCAAGCTCCGTGTCCCTCGCCGTGCTCTTGTGTATATAGTCCGACTCATGTGGATGATAGATGCGCTCAGCCGGCCGCTCAGCGCGCGAGTGTGAGGATATCCAGACAGATCTGTGCGTAAAGGGGTTGATGCCGTGACGTCACGTGTGAAAGGGTTGGGGACGGGGAGGTGTGGTGTGTGTGTGTGTGTGTGTGTGTGTGTGTGTGTGTGTTGTGTGTGTGTGTGTGTGTGTGTGTGTGTGTGTGTGGTGTGTGTGTGTGTGTGTGGTGTGTGTGTGTGTGTGTATGTGTGTGTGTGTGGTGTGTGTGTGTGTGTGAGGGGGGGGGAGGGGAGGAGGTATTGAGAACCGGCTGTCTGACTGAAGAGGCTATGTTTGAGTGATATGCCCCGCCGTTGATCTCTGCAAGCTGCCGTCGGTGAAATGTCAAGAGGCTGCCGCTATTACTGTAAAAGCTCATGCCGTATGTGGGACCGGGACTGATGGAGGGAACTTCACAGATGGCCGGAGCTGCTGATCGCCTCACGATGTGTGTGACTGTAAACACAGGATTTTTTTTACCAAACTTGTCACTGGAGCTGAACAGTTACCATCATCACCTGCAAAACTCATTCCAAGCAACACACTCTTCACACACTTTTCAAAACAGACACACACACACACACACACACACACACACACACACACACACACACTGTCACTCAGGACACACTGAGAGTAGAAATACTAGCATCAAACACCAATACACAAATTAAAAACTTTTAATCTTTACAGTTTGAATAATTCGAGGGACTTCACACAAACCAATATTGAATAGCCTATATTTATGACTTTGAAGAAATCAGTGACATTTTTTCACAGGATTTTTTTTATTTTGCAGTACAACATAGGTTACCATTTTTTGGGGTAAACAAGTAATGAACATCTTCAGTTTGCTTAAACATATTTTTTCAGTAAAAACTGTTGGTAATTATCTGTGTAGATATTCTATAAAGGCAATACATAATTCAATTCCTGGAATGTTACTGTATCATTTACTGTAAGGATACAACTCTCATCTGTTTGTTCTGTGGAAAACTTCCATCACAGATGCAACTGTAGATATTTGCAGACTGGGTTGCTCCCTGCACCCTGTTTCTCTCAATGAGACACACACCCTGTGTTCCAAATCACATACTTTTTCTTTTTACTACACTACATACTTAAGTACAGAAGAGTTTTATGGCCACAGGAGAGAAAAAATAAATCAAATAAGGATTTTTTTCTTCATTATGTCCAGAAATGTCAAGGATAAAGACGAATACTCCAAAATGCTATTGGAGTTAGTGAGGCATTTATGTATTTTCAGCATACTACAGTTGAGGTGCATGTATTGGGACGTCCTAAATATTTTTCTGGCATACTAAATAGTAGGGAAGTATGGGTATTGGAGCGCAGGGCATGATTCGCAACAGGGTCTATCAGTGTTGCCGTTACTGTATTTCATCAGATATTACAGCTCCAGGTCTTCTAGGTCTGCCTCCACACACTCACACTCTCACTACCATTCTTCCCCTCCCACAACCTGTCTTCATTGGACCATTTCACCAAAGAAACTATATTCACAGCTTTCCCTTTATGCTGTATATGTTCACTAACAAGTCTAAAACAAGACACCTTCTTAGGCTTTCAGCTGAAATTGAAATCAGCAGTTTTTTACAGTTTTTACCGAATGCTTAGACACATGTTGCAGAATTTGTCACACATAGGCTGAATAAGACCCAACACTTTAAATGTCTCACTTTTATGGCAAAATGAAACTCCTGAAGCAAAACCAAACAAGCACCTTTTCAAAACTGTATTTAGCATCACCATGATACACACATGCATCTTTGAATTACTCTTTCAAAGTAAATAACAGGAAAATAAAGGTACAATGGTAAACGATATGGTATGTTGATCCCAGCTTCTGTTGGAATCTGGTCACATGATCTCATCCTCATCACACACAGTATCACCTTCCAACCATGGACTGACCAAACCTCTTTCAGTGACAGTCGGTGTTACTGCAATGTCCTGTCCACATTAAAGAAGTTACAGTTCTGTGATTCATGTTGGACTGGATTATCTGTACAGTATAGGTAATGTGTCTAATGTAAGAATCAGTGTTGAGTGTTTATCAAGTGTGTTGCAGGATTTCAAACACAGTGCAAAGCCGAAATTGTGTTTGTAGTGTTGTTGCTTTGGTCTCGGGCATGGTTACAAAGGTTGAAGGTTGTGTGATGCTTTGGTCATAGTCATATAATCACTTTTAGCTTTCAAGCATTTGGCGAAAACGGTAATTGCACCAGTCTGGAAGCCTTTCTGTTTTGAATGAGTGGTTGACAGTGGTGACAGCAGTGTTTTAGCATTGGACCAAAGTGCTGGAAATCAACAGTGTTGTGCAGGTTGTGATAATGCCATGGGATAAGTGTGTAAAGTTTTGAAAACTGTGTTCAAGCAATGAAAAACGATCTAGAGTTTGGTCCACATAAACTGCTGAAAAAACACACACACACACACACACACACACACACAACACACACACACACACACACACACACACACACACACACACACACACACACACACACACACACACACACACCACACACACACACACACACACACACACACACACATGTTGTGACCCTCATCCTCAACTCGTGTTGGCCCTCTAGTGGAAACAAAGAGCAGTTTCTTTTTTCTTTTTTTTATTATATGTTTTTTAACATGTGTGTGAATGAGTGTGTGTAATCAGGTCATTCACGTTGGCCTGAAATCAAGTCATTTGGTGATTTGCTGATCTGGTGTTTATCCGCTTGTTAACCACAGAGCTCCCAATTAGACAGAGCGAGAGGGGGAATGGTGTCACCCAGGGTCTATCGGCACTCATTTAATTCGTCCATCTTGGTTTTATAGCGTCCAATTAAATCTAAGTATCTTTTTTTATCCGCTGGAGAGACATTTGGAGTATTTGCCCTAGACTACATTCAGTTTTCACCTTTACAAGACCCTTCTTTGGTTAATGGGGTTTAGAAAAGGGTGCATGTTTCAGTGCACATTTGTAAAATGATCTCCAATGGACAACCAGGTTGTTATTTTCATACAACTTTTATTATAATAGTATATAATATTGGTAGGACTATGTTATATTATTGCAGCAGTACTGGTGAATAGAGCTTTGAAAATCTATTTTTGGACATTGACACACATCAAAATATCTATAAAAACAACAGTACTTATAAGAAAATAAAAAATATTAATGACAAAAGCAAGAAGAAATAATAGACAAGATAATAAGATGTATTTGATTGTTTTGATTGATTAAAGAAATGTAGCTATGTTTAATTAGCCACAATAACTGATAGAAACAGCATAGTAGGAGTGCATACTTTTCTTTAAAGAGTTATGCAGCTTTACTTCTACATACGTTACAAAGTATCTATGTAGTACAGTATGTACAGTATACACTGAGACCATAAAGGAAACCAACCCTGCGTTCCAATACCCATTTACTTCCCCACTATATAGTACGCCAGAAAAAGATTTAGGATGTTCCAATCCATGCACCTCAATTGTAGTATGCTGAAAATACATAAATACCCCACTAACTCCAATAGCATTTTGGAGTATTTGTCTTTATTCTTGACATTTCTCGACATAATGAAAAAAACTTATCTGATTTTTTTTCTCTCCTGTTGCCCTAAAACTCTTCTGTATGTAGTGTAGTTAAAAAGAAAAAGTATGTGATTTGGAACGCACACCAAAGATCTCCAATATTAGTTAAATGGCTCCTGTTGTAATGCAGTGGGTCAGACACTAGAGGGAGCTACTGTATCATAAATCATGAGACACCTGCCGCGTCAGGAGTGTTTACTGTAAGTTTGATATCGTATATTTAACTTATAGATAATGTGATATACTTTAAAATAGAGATGTGTGTTGTGGATTGAACCTGAAACTGTATGTGCTTGTATCTAAATACTGTACTTGAATACAAATGTGAGGACATTTTTACTTTATTTGACAGCTTTATTCACCATTTACTTTACAAATAAAGATTTTTTCATCAAAAGATATGAAGAGCTTTTTCCATTGACAAAAAATGTATATCAATTGCCGTTTAATAATTTTTAATTTTAAAATCACTCATGGTTTTGTGGAGGACTCTGCTTTACCTAGGAATCACTGCTGTGTTTGAATTAATGTTAAGCTTTGGTCTGGAGGTAGGATTAAACAAAGCATTGTGTTGTGAAATTTTCCTGATTATGTTTATGTAGTTTTATTTCTAGTATTTTTACAGTGTGGCACTTGTATATTTACTTCACCAGTGGAAATATGAAGGTGTATTTAGCTCTGAGATCCTATGTTGTATAAATGTGCAAAACTTTAGAAATTGGTTCACCTTAGCCTGAGAAAAAGGCAGAAAGAGTGTTATATAGTCTCACTGTCTAACCCTACATTTTACCACACATGGTAAAATGTAGGGTTAGGATTATCAGGACAGCTGGGCAAAGGGAAAACTGAGGGAAGAAAAACCTCATTCATTATATTATAATAGCGTTTTTATAATGATAGAACGCCGATTCCGTATGGGTGAAGTATTCCTTTAAGTAAAATATCTGAATATTTCCTCTGCCACTTGTATTAGAGTCTCCAGGAAGCCTTCAAATCTGTTAACGTTTGTGAAAGACAAGCAGCAAATCTTCACTTTCTAGATGCTGGAACCGATAATTGTATGGAATTTCTTTGTGACTTTAACCAATTATTCAAATAGGTTATCAATTCCCAATGGCAAAAATAGATTTACTTATCACACAACTCAAGGAAAAAAGGCAAACCATTCAAATAAAAAAAAATTTGATTGATGTTTTTTGGTATTTTGCTTGAAAAATGAAAAAAGCCTCCAAATAACTAGCAGTTTATGACGTTGAGAAACCATCATTAAAGATATCAATGTGTAAGATGCTGAGATCTAGGTGTCTGAAACCTTGCTTTGATTTAAAAGTTTTTTTTGTTTTTTTTCTTCAGACTGAAAAGAAGCACACCGTCTTTGTGTTTGATCATTCTGTTTATTTTCAATATGCATTTCATTTGAAAAATATAAATTCTAAAATAAAACATTTCACCTGTTCTAAAAAGTCACAAAAAAAGTTAATCAAAAAAACAAAAACAATAATAAAAAGTATCAGTATTCTGTGCGCTATAACATTAACAAGGTTTTTATCATGTTGTAGATTTAATTTTTTTCGTCCGACATGTTTTCACATTACGACATGACGTTTGAACTAAGAACTCCTCCCACATTGTCCCTGCGTTCCAATCCCCATACTACCATACTATTTAGTATGCCAGAAAAAGATTTAGGATGTCCCAATACATGCACACGTCAATTGTAGTATGCGGAAAATACATAAATGCCCCACTAACTCCAATAGCATTTTGGAGTATTTGTCTTTATTCTCGACATTTCTCGACATAGTGAAAAAAAATCTTCTTTATCTGATTTCTTCTCTCCTGTGGCCCTTAAACTCTTCTGTACTTTAGTATGTAGAGTAGTAAAAAGAAAAAGTATGTGATTTGGAACGCAGGGTGTGTGTCTCAATTAAGTCACACTTGTCTCCAGTCTGCTGCTAAAAATGCTAAAATGACTTGACACAAAGCAAATTCAACACAACAAGTGATTGGTTAAAGGTGCTCCGAGGAACTCTCAGTTTGTCTTAATTCTTGCACCCCCTTTGGACAAATGCGTTAGTGTTTTTACTACACCAGCTGTTGTTCCTGGGTAAGCGCACACAATGACAAAGGCATTAAGAAAAACTATATAAAAATAGCATTCTTTGAACTGATGGTCTCTCGTCTGCTGTTACATGTCATTTATGATCGTCAGAGGAAAAAATTAGACTGTTTCAGAATTATTTAAAAGTTCCTCGTAGCACCTTTAAAAAGTAACTTTTTTTGCATTTTGGTTTGAGCCAAAGTTTTTTTTATTTACACATTGATTTGCAGAGGAAAGGAAAGGCGGCTCATACATCACAATATTAAACATTTTCATTTATATTTAGTATATTAATTTAGATTTCGTAGTGGTGTTGAAGACAGGGACGGCTGCCATCTTTAAGAAATTAATCTTTCGACCAATTTAAGACTTTAAAAATCCAAGAGAAAAGGTGATTCTGGCGATAGATAACTGGCCAATAAAAGTTGTGTAATATCTCCGAGGCTCAATTTCGTTCTGTATGTAACTCCCTGGCCACTTCTTAGGAAAAAATCAAGTGAATACTGAGTTTGTACAACATATTTTAGCCTTTTTACAGCAGTTTAAGTCCTTAAAAAAAAGATGCTAGAATTTTTTTGTTGTTGCCATTTTTACAACCTGTACCTTAGTGTACAATAAGTGCGAGTTTTTTAATTAAAATTCAAATTAATATACAGTAGATATAAAGTATATTTTGTTTTTCAAATCTATAATTTAATGTATAACAACAAAAAAGAAAAAGTGTTCCCATTTCAGATAATCAGATCATTCCAACGTCGCCATAAGCATTTTTCAGCCCGGGTCGATCTCTTAATAAGCCACTTAGGTAAATGTAGTTTGTGCAGCACATACATATGTAAATGCACGTGATATGCATTTTTCTAGTAAGAGTGTAAGTTTGGCTGAGGAAAAATTGGATGATAAATGAATCGCTGAGCACATTTTTCTACCCACAAAAAAATTAAGGAAGAAAATGGACACAGGAAAATGTTATCGACATATCACGTAATCATTAAAAAAAAGGAACGGTAAAAGATATTTATGATTTTTTAATTTAAAACACGTAACAAAAGCTCTGACGTAAAATTTGTGAAAGAAAAAGATTAGAAAGAGAATGTGAAGCGATCGAAACTGCATCAAAAAGTGATGATAGAAATATTTAACCTCATCACATGCACATACAGATATGCATGTTGATTAGCTGTTAATTTAACTTAAAAATATCTATTTATACGCACACGTTTTTTTCCCCTCACAAGCTATTATACAAGTGAATCTCTTGAATAATGTTTTCCGATATTACGCGCGGAGGACAGAGAGAAAATGATCAAAACCCCAATGCATGCTGCGTCAAAAATCAACATGAGGAATTTTTCTTTTTGAATCTAAAACAAGAGGTAGAGCTATTTTAAACAAAAAAAAGAACAAAAGAAAATACATTTTCCTGCTACAGGAAAAAAATGTTATTAAGAGTAAATCGATTTATATAAAAATTCAGTGAGGTGATATTTATATTATAATATATATTTATATAAAAAGAGCAAAGGGAGGGGGCTTTCCATGCGTGGTCGGTAAGCTGCAGCATCTACAGGGGCAAGGTTGCATAGACCAAGTAGTGAAGAGTTACATTAAACAGTGTCAGATACACACACACAAAGGCTGTTTAGTGTGGGGCTGAGAGGAAAGAAATTGTGTTAAAATAGCTTCATTGTAGGCTATGTGTGCATGTATATAAAGGTATATGTATATATATATATATATTATTTATTTTTGTTTTGTATAATCATTGACAATAATGGACAGTGTTTTTCATCTCGTTGATAAACTTTATAAAAAAAAAAGTTTGTGTGAGACCCTTTTTTTCCCCCGTATTTCATATTCAGAACAAAGTCATGACAGCGTGGAAAGTATTTAGAAGTTAAAACAACAGTGTGAGTGAAAGGGGGACAGTTAGCAGTGAAGTGAAGTGATGTTGCGTTCTACAGAGAGGTTTCTGATCCTTTGCTCTTCCAGTAGAAAGCGTTGTCTTGGTCGTCTTGGTCGTCAGGGTCCATGTTTATAGTGATCTGAGGGACGGACTGCAGCGGACGCATCTCAGGGCTGAAACACACACACACACACACATAACCTGCTGTTAGCACATGACTGGAAAATAAAATGAATGTGATACCCTTAAAATAAGGATGGATGGATGGATGGATGGATGGACGGACGGACGGACGGACGGACGGACGGACGGACCAAATCCAGTGTTTACATACAGCCCAGGCTCTGTAAACGGACCCCCCCCCCCCCCACCCTCCCTTATTTACATACCAGTTTACAGAGCCTAGGTTATGAATTATCTCTCGTAAGGAGATATTCACTGATTTTGACAAAAAAAAAATATTTTGACAAAAAGCCTTCTCCAGAATCGCTGACTCCACCTTTAAAGCTGCTCAGTGTCAAATGGTTTTGATCAGTATATTACAGATACATCATGACAGGGGAGAATCAAAATTAAATATTTGTTTGACGGTGACGCAGGTTTTACGTCATTTGGCCTCATTGGTTTGAGTTCAACCGTGAACATGAAGCTTGTTGTCATGTGTCTGTGTGTTTGTAATCATCTCTTTTGTATAAAATAATATGTATTATAAATTCATCATGGAGATAAAGCATCGCTACATGCGTGACAACGTGTACCACATCGCTATTTTGATCGGAAGAGCTCGGAAAACAACCAGTTTTGGTGTTTTTTTGTTTCCTGAGGTCTTGAGGTCAGAGCAATTTGGCTTCAGCCTCAGTAGGATGGGATTAGGTTTAAGGGGAGGGTGTTTGTGTGTGTGTGTGTGTGTGTGTGTGTGTGTGTGCGTGGTGTGCGTGTGCGTTGTGCGTGTGGTGTGTGTGTGTGTGTGTGTGTGTGTGTGTGGTGTGTGTGTGTGTGTGTGTGTGCAACAATGTCAGTTGCTATGTAAACTAAAGCCAACCCTAACCCTAACCCTAACCCTTCAGTCAAGAGCAATTCAGGAGAAAAAAAATCCTGGAAATTGTGTGTTGTCCTCACAGATGTGTTTTTCACACATTGTCTTAAAACACTAATCTAATCCTCCTCCGTCAGCACTGTTATGACAACCATAGAGCAGACGATCTAATACTGAAATACAAGTTTATGTACGCAATGTGTTGTGTGGACACATGACGGAGAAACATAATCTTTTCTGGAGCGTCATAATCATCGCTCAAAAAATAAATAAACAAACTGTTTTTAAGACTGAAGATTGTTTCTTCTAAAGCTCATATAAGAGAAACACACTTTTTCATTCATCACACACACACACACACTAACACACGCACAAACACACACACACAAACACACTCATCTGTTAACTGTGGCAAGGTCAACACCGGCACAATGACTGGGACACTTTTAGGCTGTTATTATTACTGTAATACATCTAAAAGCCATAAGCTTAATTACTTAGAAAAGAAAATCGGAACCCCACACACACACACACACGCACACAACACACTTCTCACCTGGACAAGGAGTTGCCCTGGTAGTAGCGAAGCTTCTCAGCACGATGTGTGTCGGTCAGTGAAAGAGGGGGAATTATGGGAATGATTATCTCCTTTGGGAGAAAAACAAAACAGAACAGCCATTAGTAAACGTATGAACATACAAACATATAAACATATAGCCCATTAAACATGTTAAGTCCTCTGAAAGTTGAAAAAGCATTCAGAGCAGGAACTTATGCAGACTCCAAGCACAACAGCAGCTGATTGCACTGATCAACACTTTCAAACAGAGAGTGAAATGAGTTGTTACATGGCAACCAGCACACAGTAGCATATTAGATCCTCCCTCCAAAGTAACAGCAATGATGATTTAGAAATGTTAGAAACCAATTGAAAAGCGTTTTAACAAATGGTTTAGTAAAGATAGGAAAGGAACAAAGCATCTCATGCCGCTAATACACTCAAACTCTAATTAAACATAGACAATATAAAAATACACTTCATTTGTAACAGTCCAGTTGAAATGATAAAACAGAAGACAAGAAGAGTTAAGTCAATAAGGCAAGCAAGAATTACGATGGTTAAAAAGAGGAAAAAATAATGTTAATTCAAAGTCACTGGAACACTCCATGATCCGAGATAAAAGAAAATGCAATGGAGAAGAGAGTGAGTTACATACAGTACATGCAAGTTTTAGGGACACACAAGACAGACAAAAGGCACAGGTATATTATGTAGTTAAAAAATGATATAAGTTATGAAGGCAAAAAGCCACATGGACTCTTTAGTAACAGAAGAAGTCATTGAGACACTGAATGAGGAAGCAGAGCAAGAACGTCAGCAAATAATCAAGAGAAGAAGAAGTTGTAGTTTTTTCCTTGGTCGCAGGCAGCGGGTCGTTTTAGGTTTCTACTCACTGTCCTTATCACCTAAGAATGGCTCCTGCTCCATCATGTCCATTGGGATCTTAATGCTGGGGACATTGTCACTGTAAGGATAGTCAGACTGTAGAGAGGGAGGAAACACACACACAGCCTTAGACCAGGCTTTTGAACGCAGCTAAACTAGCTACAAAGTTGGATTACATTTTATTTTATTTTTTTACATATCGTTAGCCTCATAGCATAATTGCCTAAGTCATATTTTAAGGGTTATAGAGTAGGGTAAAGTAGATGTAGAGTAGAGTAGATGTAGAATAGAGTAGATGTAGAATAAAAGTAGAGTAGAGTAAATATGATTTAGGCAATTATGCTATGAGGCTAACGATATGATAAGTGATCAAATTTCCCCTTTTTTGGTAAGAATCTGGTGAATAGTTTCTTAGATAAGCATACGCACTGGAATTGAATAACAATTTGACCAATTGTTGCAAAGTAGCGATCCACTTTCTGCAAAATTATCCACCGCAATTGGGGGATGGCTTCTGACTTGATTTCATTTAAAGCTGAGTCATTCAGCTACTGTAAGAAGTTATTTGTGGGCGACCGTGGCTATAGCAGGTAAAGTGTTCATCCCCAGCCATATGTTGAGGTGTACCAAGACAAGAAACTGAACCCCAAATGGCTCCCGATGGTAACAGAGGTGAATGAAAGGCAAAAACAATGTAAAGCACATTGGGGAAAAATATATATAAATACAGTAGGGGAGAATGGGGTAATGTGAGACACAGTAGGGGAGAATGGGGTAATGTGAGACACTTTTTACATTTGCTAAGGGAGCTAAAATGATTTATCACTCAAATTTACACATTTCCCATTAATTCAGGATGTTTCCTAGAAAAGGGCATTGGCAGAATTTATTCATGACAAAGGGCAGTGAAAATATGATTGTTTTAAAAAAAGTTGTCTTGTGTCTCAGTTTACCCCAGCTGTGGGGTAAACTGAGACAGACCAGAGTAATCAAGGGGGTAAACTGATCCACTTACTTTTTCCACTCTGAAACTACCATAACAACAAATCTTGTAACAGTTACAATCCTGACAGCTTGCTTGAAAACCAAATATCCCAAAACTAATGTCGGACAAGTAACAGAATCATGGGGTTTGGTCAATTAAGAAAAACATTTTCTAAACACTTGAAAGTAACTGACAGATATAACCAGTAAGATTAAAACACAGTCTGGGGGTCAGAACACAGGACCCTTAGAGCCAGCTAGTGTCTGGGGGTCAGAGCAAAGAACAATCAGAACCAGCTAGAACAGCCTGGGACTCAGAAAACAGGACTAGACCCAGCTGTCATTTTCCATCTTTTGAGTCTTCGATTAATATTTTTCTGCATTTGTTTTAGTGGGATCATTCATTGAATAAACATATTACTTAAAGTGTATTGGTGATTAAGGTCACTCTCCTTTCCCCCACATACACACGTGCCAAACCATGCCCTTGCTGACACCCCTTCAACCATCAACCCCCACCTCCAGCCCACATTGTCTTTTGTCTTATTCAAACTAGTTTCCTTGCTAGCTCAAAAATAATGGAGTCATTGAAATAGGACAGACATTGTCTCACTTTACCCCACAGCATTTGTCTCACTTTACCCCACTGCCACAATTTGAGAAAAAACTACCTCTCTCAGCAAATCAGGCACATTTTCAGTTATCATCATGACATGGTTTCATATGTTGGTAGTTCATCAACATGTATGATAGAAGTTTTTCTACCTGAATCAATTTGCTTTGGCACAACAATCGATTAAGTTGACAACAAGAAAATGTACTTTTACATGCAAAAAATAAATTTTTGTGAAAAAAACATGCTAACAACATCACCATGAGGTCCTCTCTTTCATGGCCAAGGGGAAATGAGAGGGGCTTGAAAACATATATCTCACATGACCAAAAATGTGTTCCTTTGCCTAGATACAGGGGGTGTCTCACATTACCCGATGGCTCACATTCCCCCGTTCTCCCCTACGTGCAGTCCGTTTGTTTTAAATTTGTGCGACTCGAATTATCAACATCTAAACAAGTTCAGATAAATTCTGGTAGCATATAATGTATTATCAAGCCTGGTCTCTCATTGGGAAAGCTAGATACAACACACTCAATTAAAATGAGACACAAAAACAACTTAAAAAATGTAGCCGAATGGAGGAATCCGACATCTGTAGACCTGGACATGTGGTACATGCAGCTGCGAATGGATAACACTGGGAGTTGGGAGGTGAGGTTGACTGACTTGGGAACAGGGTTTTCATGTACAAAAAAAATGTAATGCATTTTCCTGTTTCTACAGAGATCCTTCTCTGTTGCATTCAAGTGTTTTCACCAGCGTTGGGTTCATTTTCATGCATTTATTTCTGGCTCGTGAACATAATAACATGGTATGGATGGACGGAGCACAAACATACACCATTAACAACTAAACAAAACTAAAAATATGCCTGCTCAAAGTACATCATGTTACAGTAGATGGGCAGATTCACAATATAAAAAAGTGTTAATTGAAAATCTCCTTACATCTTCTTCTGCGTCGCTGTCCATGCCCCTCGTTTCTTCTTGGTGTCGTCCTCCTTCTTCTTCTTGTCTTTCTCTGGAATGACGTCATCCAGGAAGCTCAGCTCGTGTTGGGAGAACATGATGTCCATGGCCTTCCTAACCGCTACAAGGGCTAGGATCTAGAAACACATAGGACAACAATAATGAAGCTTGTATTGCAGACACAGGTCCATATAACACATCATACAGTATACAAAGGAGATACAAAAAAATACATAGAAATTAATAAATTACATATTGGCCTATAGGATATACAGGCTATTGCACCAATGCCGTCTTAACCTAGACGTGTATCTGTAGCAACTTTTCAGAGGGCTGACTAGAGCAACAGAATGAATGGGGACCGAGAGGCAACGTTTGGTGGGTATAATGTTTGTTTGATTGATGGTGATGTTATGGGGTACATGACAAAGCAACAACATCATTGATACCTCTTATCAGTTCAGACAATGAGGTAAAATTGACCCCAAAGATAACTGGTGTGTAAATATGTGTAGAGGACATTGAAAACATGTGATAACGTTCATTTTAAGTTTACCAAGTTGTCCCCGTAAAATAATGAAAAGTCGTGAAATATGAAGCAAAAACATTTCATGAATAAAGATGTTAAAGCATTGAATGGGGTCATATTGACCCAAATGATAATAGCAGGGTTACCGTATCTGCTCTAAAGTGCCACTTCATAACCCTGAAGCATTATTATGTAAGGCAGCCGTCACTGGGTTTTCACTATAAACAATAGTCTGGTTCCAAACAGCTGTAGCCTTCAGTGGCCGATATCAAACTACTATGATGTCACGTGATAACAACTGAATCTACAAGACAACTGACAAACTGATGAAGGCCAATGGATGCAGCTGAAAGTTTCAGTAAATGTGAAACCTTTTATTCTATGGAAGATTAAACTTGCAACAAGTGTCATTTGAATAATCAAGGAGCTTAAAACAAGCTTGATGAAAGCTTGAAATTGTTGCATTCTGTCTCCATCTTTAAGAAAAATCTAAAGGAAAAACGGCTACATATGATTATTGATTGATTGCTCATATATTTGTATGTATTATTTAAGTATGTACTGTATGTAACTTACAGCAACAAATTAAATTAAATAACTTCATATCCTTTAACCAATTTAAACAAACTATTTTAAATCTGCCAAACTCTACCTGTAACTGTTTTAATTAGGCTATATTGTACTTTCACCCATTTAATTTGAATTGCTACCACTAAATTTCACCACTGTGTAAATGTTTCAATTGTTTTTCTCTTCACCTGTTGTTGTGTATTTGATGTATTTGCGTTGAATATTGTTTATGTATTGTTGTTTTTCCTTTGAATTTGTTTGAACTCGACGTCATTCAAAATGAGGGTCACCCCTCAATTGGTCTCTCGAGGATAAATAAAAGTTAAATGAAAAATGAAATGAAATGTAGATAGGAGTAGTATCTTTCTGTGAATTGTGTTATAGTGTCTGTTTATTCTCTATTTAAATGTTTAATGTTATTGGGTCTCCTCCGAAAAGCTTTTGGTAGCTTATTTGAGTTTCCCACCTTATGTCTCACATTAACAAAAAAAAAGTATAATGAAATGGCTCTTAATGATAGGATGAATTGTGAATGAACTAAAACTAACCCAAAACTAGTCTTAGGCTACTTCTTTTTCTACTTTTGCTGTTATTCTGTCATTTTCTACTTCAGAGAAGTTCCTCTTCTTTACGCATATCCATGTCGTAAAACCTCTGGACGAGGCCTCTAAACTGAGAAAATATAGGGGAGTGATATTCAAATAACGATTGTTTTCAGCCGCCGCATTTATCAATAATGGCCTGGCGTAGGCTACGCCGAGATTGGCGAGATACGACTGTTTGATAAATACCATGCGATACCTGGCGTAGGGAGGTATCTGCACCAGAATCTGCACCAGTTTCCACGCAAGTTTGATAAATGAGGGCCATTGAGACTGGAGACTCTTTTTCAAGGGAGACCTGTTCCCATTCAAACACTGATAGCAGCTTAACTATCAACATTCACACGAGGCAAGGTGGGTGAAGTGTCTTGCCCAAGGACACCACAACCATGCCATAAGTGGCAGGGCGGGGATCGAACCGCCACCCCTTCGATCTTTGGCCGACCCACTCTACCACCTGAGCCAGAGGCTGTGTCTTGATTCAGGGGTTGCGGTCTTGGAACCGGCCTCGTAGGCTGCATTTGAAGACCGATTGCGTCATAGCGGCGCGCAAAGGCTGTCCCATTTGCAAGGCTCCTCGCAAGGCTCCTCATATGCGGTCGTGAAATGCAGCCTTCGTTTCACGGTTTTGAAGCAGTTTTGAAGGCTGCATCAGATGTATCCTTCGCAGCCTAACATATCCCATGATTCATTGCGTTTTTTTCAGAGATGGCATACAATACAATAAAAAATAACAAAACAGCAAGGTGTTGCTCCATCTTCTTAACTTTTATCTTCCTTTCTTTTTTTCTTGTACTTTTTTTTATTTTCGTCTGGTAGGCAACTTCTTTTTCTTTTTTCCTCCGTTGACAGGGCTGTCTCCGTTGGCAGCAATCAGGGTTGCTAGGCAGCACAGGAGCGGCGAGTCGTCACGCAAGGTAACGGCTTGTTACGTAAACCGGAAATGCTCGTATACGGAGACCTGCGGAGACCGTCTCGTTTAACAAGGCTCGTTGGCCTTAAAACCGGCCTTAAAATCGGCCTTCATAGGCTATAGCCTTCATAGACCGCGAGACCGCGTCCTACCAAGTGCGTGGTCTCTGTATTGAGACACAGCTACAGTCGCCCCAAAATATATAAATGTGTCTTACCATGACAGGGAAAATGATAGCAGCGACGGTGGACTTTAGGACCCAGAGGAGTGCCAGACAGAGGATCTGGATGAAGGTGAAGAGATGGACCTTCCTGAGGGGCACGTGGCGCAGGTACACCAGGTCAGGCTGGTGCTTGGCTGGCATCAGGAGCAGCTTCAGACGGTCCATAAACTATAGACACAGAGAGAGAGGGACATAGAGGGACATAGACACATAGAGAGAGACACACACACACACACACACACACACACACACACACACACACACATAGACACATTATAGGATGCACTGCATGTATATAAGAACAAGAGTTAGTAAGACTGGACACACTGAGGTTTGTTTTGATAAAGATGGTTTAGAGTTTGAAGGTTGGGCTCACAATGTAACCGGTAACACTTAACAATAAAGATACATTAATTCACTGTTAGTTCATGCTTAACTATCCATTAGCTAACCATTATTAACTCAACATTAACAGTTAGTTAATGCTCTATAAATATTAACTATCATTTAATTGATGTACCCTTATTGTAAAGTGTAACCATGTAACCTGTAGGGCCTTCATTTGACTAACAAGACATGAGTCAGGTGGGGAAAGTTAGACCATAATATTTATAATGTTTTTACAAATTAGTTTCAGTTGGTCTTAACTCCACATTTTTATTTTATTTTTTGATAATGATAATATTTTACCTGTACTCCATTGAGAGAAGCCACTCCCATGTAAAGGAAGACTCCATACAGCACAGGCATGGGGATGAACTGGAGAGAAACAGAAAGGAAAATAATAAAATCCATGCATAGAAATGTAAAGTTACACTTCAAACAACACATAATACACAAATCATTATAAAAGTGATTTGCATTCAGAGCATTAAAACAAACTAAAAGTTCCTCGTAGCCGCTCTAACTTGCCTCTGCATCTCTTAGATAAGTAAGAATGTCTGTATGTCGGTATAACTAGTGAATATGTCATAATTCATGGACCTGAACTGTTTTTGTGTGGTTGTTGTTTGTAACTTTAAAAACAGTTAAAAACAGTATAGAAAATGGTCAGTTAAACAATGAAAATCTTTATAAATTTGACTGACATCTGATTAATTACCTTTAAAATAGGAGCCATTAAAACAGAGAGTCCGGTCAAGATGAAGACCATCACACCAGTGACCCTTTGCTCTCTGTAACAAAGAAGAAAGGGAAGGAAATACTGTTAACACAAGAAAAAATAACTCAAATGTTTGTTAAAAAAAAATAAAAGGTTGGTAGGATGGCCTTGAGGAAAGGTGGCCGCCCAGTAACCATGAGGTCATAAAGTTTTCTGAATCTGAATCTGAATCTGAGGTCGCTGGTTCGATCCCTGGCACCGGACACGAGGGTGTTAGTTGTAAAACTAGCAGAGGCTGGTATTACGTCTATGTCAACGAAACTTTGTTTCATTATATATATTATAACATTTTGATGAAGGTAACACATTACATACTGTCTTGCTATGACCTTTGTCCTACTAAACTTATGGCTCTACTACAATGGATGAGATATATGTGTCTCCAGTGGTTGGGGGGCCACGAGAAGCTTCCTGAATCTCCTGGTGCATTTACTGTACCCTTGGGAGAAAGAGGGGTGCAGAACCCCTCCACATGCCTTTCTTGGAAATAGTAACATCTGCTTTTGGTTAACATTGGACACACAAAACTGGTGTGTTCGCACACACCTTCTGTACTACATATAATCTCTGTACAATGTTCATTTCTTTGTCTCAATCATGATGCCACACTTGTGACGTATGTTGAGCACCCTTGCTTTTGCTGTTGCAAGTAAAAACTCCACCTGCTTTTGAAGAAGCCTTGACTCAGATTATTTTATTGAAACACTTGGGTTTTTTGATGAAAGAATTCCTTTAACAGTCTACGTCTGGCCCACCATCTCTACCATTGTGTCCTTGAGCATGGCACTTAACCCCAAACTGCTCCAGGGGCGCTGTACTATGGCTGACCCTGCGCTCTGACCCCCTCCGAAGTGTGGTAACTTGAGTGGTGATATGCGGAAAGACAAATTTCAATGTAACCATTGACTAATAAAGTAACTTAACTTTACTTTTAATTTCATTATTTGGACATTTCCATCACCTTTTTGACCCACAGTCCCTGTAAAAAGCCTCAATAATAGTGCTGATTTGGTACATAATTTCATAATACAATTCATTGTAGCCAAAGCAAAGACAATCCAAACACTGGTGTAGGCTGTAGATGATTCAGTGTATTTTTCATAGACAAGAGTTTGTTGGTTCAGCTCACAGCTGACGCATCAGGAGGGGACGTCGCAAAAACACACAAGGATGAAAACAGGGAGAGAGAAATATTATCTATGTTCCAAATCACATACTCTTATTTTTACTACACTACATAATAAAGTACAGAAGAGTTTTAGGCCACAGGAGAGAAAGAAAAATTAGAAAAATTAGATAAGGATGATGTGTTTTTTCATGATGTCAGAAATGTCAAAAATAAAGACGAATACTCCAAAATGCTATTGAAGTTAGTTGGTAAATACCCAACTAACTCCAATAGCATTTGCATAGCATAAATACTATTTATTATGTTAAGCATACTACATTTGACCTGCATGTATTGGGACATCCTAAATCTTTTTCTGGCATACTAAATAGTATGGAAGTAGGGGATTGGAACACACGAGTGTCTCTACAGTTGTACATAAACACAAAGAGACAGAACCTGCACATGAACAACAGCAATGTTTTAGTACAGCAAATTGATTTTATTCATTATATTATACGAGTAACATTTATTTTATTGAATGGGGTGATGAAGTTATTCAACATGTCTTTTTAAATATGACAGATATGGAGTACTATTCCTTGGATCTTATTGAAAAGTATTCAACAATCTGCCAACAACTTAATTTTAGTCTTAGCTGAAATACTTGGTTATCATGTGTGTTTTTGATATGCTGTACTGGTGCTTTCTATTAGCATCAAAAGTTATTTTAAATTGTCATAACTGCAACCAAACTATGATTGATTCCGTAACACGTGTCACCTATAGATGGTGCTATAGCAACAGGCTAAACGTAATTGACTATCAATCAGTTCAGTGGAGTGGAGAGACAGAGATGAAATGGGGCAGAGAGGGGAATGACATGCAGAGAACGACTTGGGCCGGATTCTAACCCGTGGTCTGCTGCTTATGAGGACTGAGCCTATATGGTATTCGCTCTAACCACTACACCCCCCCCTCCCAGCCAGGATTCTAATATTCTCAGCATGATCATGTGTCAGTGTATATTGATGCTAACCCAGATGCAGATGTGAAATTTCAAACCCTATCTGTTCATGGTACTATGAACTATCTGACATACCCTGAGTTCCAACCCCCATACTTCCCTACTATTTAGCATGCTAGAAAAAGATTTAGGATGTCCCAATGCATGCACGTCAATTGTAGTATGCTGAAAATACAAAAATGCCCCACTAACTCCAATAGCAGTTTGTAGTATTTATTTTTGACATTTCTCGACATAATGAAAAAAAAACTTCCTTATTTGATTTTCTTTTCACTCCTGTGGCCCTAAAACTCTTATGTACTTTAGTATGTAGTGTTGTAAAAAGAAAAAGTATGTGATTTGGAACGCAGAGATAGTGTACGTGTCTCACCTCACTCCGAGGAACTTTGGCTGTTCTCCGGGAGCCGAGGTTTCCGTCTCCATCTTCAGAGAGTCGATGTGCGCGATGGAAATGACGGTGGCGGCTACGTACCACGGCAGACCCATGAAGGAGCAGACTATCAATAGGACGGCCACCCAGAACAGATCCAGGTGATAGCCAGCTCCTTTCTGAATACAGACAATAAACACAGGGTCAAAAGGTTATGTATAGGCACAGATGTATCTATCCATCCATCTGTCTGTCTGTCTATCTAGGTATCTATCCATTTATCCATCCATCCCTCCATCTCCCATCCAACCATCCCTCCATCCATCCATCCATCTGTCCTGATATCAAAGCAGTCTTCCCTGGACTTCACAGTGACCCTCTGAACATCTCGAGGAGTTGCTTTTTGAACTGAACACCGTTGAGTCACTGAAACATGTGTCACTCCCATGAGAAGAATCACAACAATATGTAACCACGGTGTGAACGGGGACAGTGTGCTGTACAAACGGAGGCTCCTTCTGGAAATGCATGAAAATTCCACTTCACATCAACCACATAAGACAGACTTTTTTTTCTTTTTATAGTTGTGGGTGGAATACTAAAGCATGCTATGTGTGAACATGTTTTAGCTTTTTTTTTATTGGAAAAATACAGATTCAAGCATTTCACAATACATTTTTCGAAGCATAATCTTGCATTACGTTTTAGGTCATTTGGTCAAATAATGGTAAAGCCAATTGTTTTAACGCAGATCCCCTCATTTGTGCTATAAGAGCTCAATATAAAAGACTCCTATAACTTCCACGCACATTCAGAACATTAACCCTTTGAGCACTGAAAGCATTTTTTAAAAAAGCATTACAAAAAGACCTTCTCCTCGGTAGAAGATCTCAACCTGGCTTTGAGTAGAATACATTTTGTGATGATTTATCTTATGCAAGCCTAATTGAACAAGTGAAACGACAGTATTTTTGGAACTTGAGAAGTGCTACTTTTTTATTTCGCTTTTTTGAACATACCATTAGGTTTTTGGGTTTAGCACATACACACAAAAACTCCATAGTTGAATCTCAACCTCCATAACCTTTTCATATTTACCTTGAGCATGTGCTCTTTCCTGTTGACAATGACAGCAGTGATCTGTTGGTCCATGAACACCAGGATAGTGACCAGCAGAGCAGGGAGAGCAGTGCCAAGGTACACCCACCATGGGTTGCCTCCGAACGGGGGCACGAACCAGCCGCGGGCCGAACTGGTTGGCTGGGAGGGAAGACAGAGGAACAATTCAGCACATAGGCGGCTCAACACACACACAAAAATGATTCGATTTATACATGTGAGATCTTCTTTTGATAAACAAGGTCCCTATGTTAGCTCAAAATATCTTATTACATGTTTTTGTCCAAAGAGACTTTAACTTCTTTTGTACACTCAGCACTTTTATGAAGAAGAGTAAAAGGGCCAGGGTGAGATAAAAAATTAAATATTTTGTTAAAATGTTGTCGTAAGGCAGCCCATTGTCTCTCTTACAGCGATAGTAAAGTTGCATCTTTTGTGTTAAAATAACGTAAGTGAGTTATTGATTCTGGAAGTTTGAATCTGTCAACCTATTTCCAACTTCACAGAAGGCTTGAATTCTTTTAAACTTTTCCCGTCAAGTGAATGAAAGGGAAAAATCCAACTTCACTTTATGATTCTGGTTCAAACAAACAACGCTACATTTAATTGTCTTTCCATCTTACAACTTAGCTCCAGTTACTGCTTTTAAAGTAGCCACGCATTTCTAGTTCATTTCGCTATAGTATTGACAGCAAGTTAAAGGAGCGGGATACTCAAAATGTTATCTGGCAAATACTGCAAAGCTGATTGACTGGGAGACCTGTGTTTGTGGCATACTGTTTAAGTGTTGCTGTATGAATATATATTTACGTCATTTCAAAAAAAATCGCTTACTTCTCCTTTAAACTGTAGTTACTAAAAACATGCTCGAAAGATGTGAATTTCAGAGCAAATAAGTAGATATATTTTTGTTAAGCTATAACATGGTGCTGTAAACGCAAGGTGACTTCAACAATGGTGTTTTGATCCAAACCTTTTTGACAAGAGTCTGTTGGGAGTATTTTTACGAAGCAAATACATCCAAAACAAAATGCACTAGAATTGTGCATTCTGCTTGAGGGATTCATAGGGCCGGGGAGGGACGCTCACCTTGAACTCAGTTGGCACAATAAGTTTGGGAGTATCCACCCCCACCAGCATATCCACTCCACAGAAGATGAAGATGGCCAGGATGATGGCAAAGTCACTGATCAGTTTCCTCACCTGAATGAATGGGAGGAACACAGGAACATTTTATACACTTTCTTCTCTGTGATTTGGACACTTGGTTCATTTCGTTTTAAAGAGAATACACGGATTTTTTTAAATGTTTTTGAAAATAAAATTAAAAAATTTTCCTCTGATGATTACGAATGTCCTGTAATTCAACAATCAACACACAATCTGAAAGTTCCTTGTAGTCACATGAAACTGGAGTCAGTGATTTTGGAGAACGCTTGTTGTCAAAATCACTTTTTGTGAGAATCAGTGAATATCTCCTCACGTTCCGCAACCTGTTTGTACTGTGTGTGTGTGTGTGTGCTGAAAAGAATCTAACACACATCCTAGGCTCTGTGAAAGCTAGGTATGTTGCTATCTATGATGTGCCCCTTTGATAAGATACCCTTTATTAACAAACCCTGTTACAGAGTCTAGGCTGTGTATAAACACTTGATTCTTTTTTTCAGCGCAAACACAGTACAGACAGGTAGCGGATCGTGATTTTGTCACTGATTTTTGACAAAGAAAGTGATTTTGAAATCAAGCCTTCCCCAGAACCACTGACTCCACCTTTAAATTGGAGCCGTTTTTTAGACTCACAGTGGTGGGGAAGAAGGGGCTGGTCTTGAACTTCTTCAGACACATGGAGGTGGTGTAGGTGCCGAAGAACAGGATGAAAGACATGAGGGCATGTCGGGCACAAACTCGCAGGCCTTCCCCACCAGCTCTCCTTTGTACTTCAGACACTCTGTCTTTGAGAGAGAGACCAGGTCGCATTCATCGGCTGAACAGAGGGGAATAAAAAGTGGTTATTAAAAAAATGTCAAATTGTTAAATTATTCTGCTTGTGTAAATTTTGTTTAGTTTATTTGTTATTTTGTAGAATTCATTATTTATAATTTTTCTGTTTTAATTGAATACAATAATTTTATTTTTTTTTTTAATGTTTTCGTTTTTATTGCGCAAACACACACACAATAACACACACACACACATAACACACAAAACTTAACAAATTCATCCCTAACAAAGCTGTGTCTTTTATTTTTCTAGTTTGTAATCAATGTGTAAATATTTGTAAGTGTTTCCAATGGGGTTGATACACTATACAGATAACCGTCTCAGTGTTTTGATTACAGAGAGATACATACAATACAACTTAGAGTGTCACTGTAACCTCACAACGGAAACAATGTGGTTATCAGACTGTTTGCCCTTGAATAACAAAGGTTCCTTATCTGGACACTTGTAGCTGGTATGTGATTCATGACACCATTCAACAAGAATTTCAAATCAAAGACCTTCAGTTTAAACACTTATTGACATACATCTGAAAATAAACAGCACAGCACACTACAGTAGGCTATATAAGAGCAATGGATTTGGTTGGATACAGACTAAAAAAATAATATATAATAATATAATATATAATAATAATAATAATAATGGATTGGATTCATATAGTGCTTTTTGAGGCACTCAAAGCGCTAAACAGGGTTCCAGGTTCCATTCATTCACACACAATCATACAGGTGGCGGAAGCGTGGCTGCCATTCAGCGCCTACGGCCCCTCCGACCAGCCACAAACATACAGCAGTCAAACACATTCACACGAGGTAAGGTCGGTGAAATGTCTTGCCCAAGGACACAACAAACCATGACACAAGTGGCAGGGGGGAATCGAACCGCCGACCCTTCGATCATTGGTCCGACCCGCTCTACCACCTAATATCATTATCACATAAAGTATCACAACTACTCATAGAAAAGGGCTGTAGATTGATGACGTGATGTAAACCTTTACACTCACCAGGTCAGTGTTGTTCCAGTACCAAACTGAAGACCCTTCTACCACGTCCGTACTGTTCTCTGCAACAACACAACAAGACAAAACTCTGTTAGCACAAGTTTTTAACACTTTACACTGCATCTTAAGTTTAAATTTGAAAAGCAAAACAAAGGCAAGTTTGCCATGACACATTTATGAAGTTTAAGGCCAATCAATAACAGGCCCATACGGAGATAATAAGTGGCCTGGTCCTAAAAAGTGTTATATAAATAAAATTATTATTATTATTATTATGAATGTCTGCAGGAAAAAATCTAATAATTAATCCTTTGTACAGAGGCCATTTTTGTACAAAAGATACAACTTTTTATTTTCCAATTGTTTTATCAATTCATTTATACTGTAATATGAATGTTATTAAACTAAATAATATATATTTTCAAAATCCATTATTCATAGTTTTTATGGTTTTGGCTCTTTTTATGAGCTTGTTGTGTCTCAAGTATAAATAAAGGTTATAAACTCTAGATTTAATACAATTTGCCTTGGTAACAGACTTGGTTGGACTTAATTAAGTTCATAGTAAATGCTATTATGTTAAATGTAGCATTAGTGGACTATTAACACTCGGACTGTGAACCATAACCCGTATCAAGTCAAGCTGGTGGGGACCTTTGTTGGATCTCTCTCCCTCGTTTCCTGTCCTCTATCTACTATAGCCATATTTTAAAACAATATCAAAAAAAAAAAAGCTTAAAATCCCCTTAAATTGTATTTAAAATATATTTCTCTAGTGGCCCTCCATGAATCCAATCCACCAGCTCAGTTTAGCTGCCAGGACTTTCTCTGATTTACAGAGGCCTACAGTCGGTCTGCTCTGACGATGTGTCAACTGCTCACTTGCCAAAAAGTACTGTTACCATCTGTTGCTTGCCTTGCTCTGGATATGAACTCTGTGTGTGTGTGGAGCAACACGGAGCAAGTGAACATATTTCTCGGTGCGTCAGAGAGAGAGAGAACGAGAGAGAGAGAGAGAGACAGACAGACAGACAGACAGACAGACAGACAGACAGACAGACAGATAGAGTGAGAGACAGACAGAGAGAGAGAGAGAAAGAGAGAGGTTTTTGAAAGCAGCAGGGGATTACCAATAATTCAGGGTTGACCCCTCTTCCTATCCCATTCTCTATCCTAAAAAATGGCTGATCACGGCACCTGTTCATTTTAATAGTCAAAACAAACAGAGTAACTATAATATTATATATAAAAATATATCTCTATTTCGAGGCGTCTTTTATTTTTATGACCCTTATCTGTTGGACCTGAAGGTGGAAGTGAGTGTTCATATATTTAAAGGCAAAACTCAAGACTTACTGTTTGAGTTGGGCTTTTAATTTATTCCTATGTATCCAAGTTAATCTTTATTTGATTTGATTTTCTTAAGCTTTTGATTGGATTGTATTAACTTTACAATTATTATATATTTTAAAAAAAAATCATATGATAGCATTTCCTCAATTCATGTTTTAACAGTTCCTGTTTTATTGATTTTGTGTTATTATAAAGTTATTTTTAATAAAGTACTCCTGTACTTCTCTGTCTGTGGGTGTGGAGAGGGTCATGGCTATTCATTGATTATGTAAACTCATTTCTGCTACATTCTTTACCCGGAAAAGTTTTGCATAAATGATGTTCTATTTGATTTGAGAGAAATTAGAAGTACTGTCTACTTTAAAATGAATAATAATGTCTACACACTTCATGCTGCACGTAAAAAATGCCACGGAGATGGACAGTATACATAACACACAGTGCTCGTTCAACATCTAGATATAGGCTACATGGGCTAAGCTAAAGCCTCACCTATGAGAGCAGGGGCCATACACAGGCAGTCGTATTGCGTGACGTAGTCCGGCCTAAAGTCAGAGTTGATGGGGTAGTGGTGCCCCAGTTTCAGCATCTTCTTGAAGGCGTCGTAGATGAAGATGAAGCTGATGAGGCAGGAGAATCCCTCCTCCGTGAAGCGAGTGAAATACTGAACCAGGTAACTGGCATCGGTCGCCACCAGAACCAGGCAGAAGAACGCAGACCACAGGCCGATCCACAGGCGCATCTCCAGGTAGTCAAAATCATTCTCTCTGTACAAAAAAATATATAAATTTGAATTAAAAATTTAAATATTCAGAAAATGGTTGGAAAAACCTAGTCAATGCTCTATGCAAAAGAGTATTAGGGACAAAGCTTTGAAGAAAACATGAGAATAGGTGATATTTTCAAGGCATACACAAAAAAAAATATCATTATGAGAGAATAACATATTTTTTGAGGAAAAAGTCAAATTTAAAGGTGCTACGAGGAATTTTTAAATATTTCTGAAACAACAATTTTTCCTCTGCTCTGATAATAATAAATGACAACAATGTAACAGCAAACAAAACCATCAGTGCAAAAAATGCTATTTTTATATAGTTTCTCTTAATGCATTTGTCATGGCATGGGTATACGCTCACCCAGGAACAGCTGGCGTAGTAAAAACACTACCGCTTTTGTCCAAAGGGGGTGCAAGAATGAACACCAACGGAAAGTTCCTCGGAGCACCTTTTAAAAAAGGTCAAATTTAAAAAAAGAACATACTTGCTGAAGTTGAATAGTAGCCGTTCAAACACCAGCACAGGCCCCGTGCTGCTGAGGATGATGAGCGGCTGACCACCCAGCAGACAGAAAACCCCACCGGTGATCGCTGTGCCCAGGAAACTCTCCAACACACCCTGCACACACACAGAGGGGAACAGTTATTTTTTTACATTTATTTATAATAAAAAAATTATAAAACTATAAATGTATTTCTTTAATAGATAATTATCTATTACATTTATTTTTTTATTTTTTTTAGTAAAAAATTAATAATAAAGTCCAGGGTTAACACACCTAGGCTAGGCTCTGTAAATTGGTTTAAAGCAGTTTACAGAGTCTACACTGTATAATAACACCATATCTTTTAAGTGCACACGGACAGGTAGTGGATTTTGAGGAGATATTCACTGATTTGGACAGAAATGTACTAGATACAGCAGCAATGTGAAGTGCTTAAAGGCAGGTACACATTTAAAAGTGCTGGAGCATTTGTATACATGTTTATATTGTGTAAGTAATCTGAATATAATCGAGCCGGTCTAACCTGCATGTTTTCCGTAGCGTCCCCCAGCAGACCTCCGAAGGTGATGGCGTTGGTCACGGTTCCCAGGTAAATAAACAAGATGGCCGACAGAGCCTGAATGCCAAACGCGTCCGTGAAGTCGCTGACGAAGAAAGGCGCTTTTCTCTTGATGTCCAGCAACAGACCTCCACAAAACCTGAAAACATAGGTATAGAAAAAGAATAGGTGTGCTGTTTATTTCACAATATGAAATAGTATGCACAACAAAAAACAATATTCTGAATATGTGTAGTATAGTGATTCTCAACTCAAGTAATCTAAAGCCCTTGTGGAGAGTTTAAAATCAGTTGGTGGTGTTGTTTGAGTTAAAGTTAGGTAAAAATGTGGAAAAGAAGTTGTGAAATAACTTTTTTTGCTTTATGCAAATTAGCTTAAAAAAATCCATTCTGAAGCCTTTCCCTCACGTGTTTTTTTTATTTTTTTATCAATTGTCTCTAGAACGATAGCTATCCATTATTCTCATATGTAATCTCCGTCCTACCTTCCAGTCTTCTTCAGTTCGTCCCCCGTAGCGTGCCCCCCTCCCCCTCCGTGGCCCCCGTCATGAGGCATGTCCCCGTTCATCTGGGCATCTCCTCCTGCGTACATGTTTTTCCTAAAACACACACAGGTTGGTTTAGGCAAGGCAAGTGTATCTATATAAATACGTAAATATAGCATAATTCAGACACAAGGCAATTCAAAGTGCTTAACAGGGGCATAAAAATCATAAATATTAGACTGAAGAAGATATTGAGATTGCATTTAAGAGCTAATAAAAAAATAAATTAAAAAAACAGGCAGACAAATTCTTAAAAATTTAAAGAATTTGCATTTAAAAGACGATTAAAAACAAGCTAGTGATTTTCTATTTTATTTGAATGAGCTGAGAGTTACTTTCCGTTTAGTCTCTCAACACAGTAACATTGTATCACATGAAAACGTTAACATGATTCAAGTCATATATTTGAACAAACATGTCATTTATCTACTGATGTGGACAAAGGCTGCGGTTTCTGAATCATTCGAGCTGCCATTAAAGCTATAGTGCGTAACTTTCTTGTCAGAACATCAACAATAACTGAAACATTTCGTGGGCGCTTCTTGGGATTTTCCTGAACTCCTGCGCCAGTGACACCAGTTTGTAAACGCTGCCATACTGAGAAAAACAGAGAGAGTTTTGTGGAGCTGATAGGCTTAATAAACTTTGTGTCACCTTGTTTAGCGATGGCTTGAATGTAACCGAATGTAACCATTCATACACTATAGCTTTGAAATAAACCTTCAGGTATCATCATGTGTTGTCTTGCAGCTTTAAAAAAGACTATGAGATGCCCTTTAATAATTCAACACTGTCTTAAACACCTCAACGCACATCAGTGATTCTGTAACAACAGCTATTCTATAGAATAATGTAGATGCTGTTTTGCATACGCAGTATTCACAACAGATGTGACTTCATACATATTTAATGTAAGATCACCTTTAACTTTGTCTTTCCTATTATATCTTGTTTTTTAAATGTTATTGTTACACACAGTACAGACAGGTAGCAGATCATGAGGAGATCAAAGTGATTTTAACGACAAGTGTTCTCCAGAATCACTGACTCTACCTTAATGTAAGCACCATGTTTTTGCAAGGTAAAACTAAATAACTGATATTTGCTGTAGATTTTTCGCCAAGTCACTTCAGTACGAACACACACACACACTCCAACACACAGACCTTTTATCAGCGGAGGGGATTGATTTGGGCGGCTCTATCCTGATGGCAGGGTCCCACTCCCCGGGCGGGAGCACGATGACCTCATCCAGGAACTCATCGATACCGGCCAGCAGGTCGTCTCTGTCCTTCGCCTTGTACGCAATGTCATGGAACACCTGGACACACCCACACAATCAAATCATTATTAAATTATTATTAATTTTTCAATATTTGTTTATTTTATTTTATATACAGCTCCGTAAAAAAATTAAGAGAACAGTCTGGATTTTTCTTTTTCTTAAATCTTCATCTCTACATTACTTATTGAAAATGCTCTTAATGACAGAAAATATATATATTGGAATTTGGTACAAATGTTGTCAGTCATTTATATTCTAAAACCAAAATGTTCATTCTACTCAAACATATTGCAGAGAGACACTGAACATTTGATAGTGGTCTCTTCATTTTTTTCTCCAGAGCTGTAAATCAGCAGAGGGAGAGAGGGACCAGCCATTCATTCAAGTGTGAAAGAGGATCTGTATAAAAACAAGCTGTATGTCACGTACAGGGCAGCCAACTGGAACATCAAATATTGGAGACGTTCACACACACCACACACTAGACCTTTAAGGGCCAGACACTGCAGACATTTTTTTTTTTTAATATTTTTGTCTATTTTGCTTCAATAACATGTTCCTTCATACTAATAAAAAGGTCCAAAAATGTACATTTATAAAAGTAATCAACTGGATAAGATCAATTGGGAAGAGATTGGGGATGCACACTAGGCCTCAAAACACACAGTTTAATATTTGAGGTAGGAAAACACTTATAAGTCCCCTTAAAACCTGTTAAGAGGGACACATCTGTGCATGTTTGTGATGATGAGGTTGTGTGTGTGTTGTGTGTGTGTGTGTGTTGGTGTGTGTGTGTGTGTGTGTGTGTGTGTGTGTGTGTGTGGTGTGTGTGTGTGTGTGTGTGTGTGTGTGTGTGTGTGTGTGTGTGTGTGTGTGTGTGGGTGTGTGTGTGTGTGTGTGTGTGTGTGTGTGTGTGTGTGTGTGGTGTGTGTGTGTGTGTGTGTGTGTGTGTGTGTGTGTAGCAGCCTGACCTCGTCTGACATCAGCGTGGCGATCGATCGGCCGATCTCATGGTACGACTTGCCGTTGCCTTTAGGTCCGAGCAAGATGAAGAGAAATCTGAAAATGCAATAAAAATAATATTTGCATTAATAACGCCATGTCTCTGAATTGATTAAGTTAACAAAGTACTTTTGAGTTGAAGAAAGAATAAATCCATGATAAAAAGAGATAATATGAATATACACAACTTTGAAAACTCTCCAAAGAAAGGGCCTGCTTTATTTGAGTTGTTATAATAATTTTTTCCAGCGCATTTACAATGTTGTTGTGATTGCTGTCAGTTTTTTAAAATGTTGCTACTATTGTGTTCCAGGTACTGTCTAACACTTCTTGGTAATAATGTAACTCAATAAACATATTGTTTGCACACGGACAAAAAAAGCATATTACCTGCTTTACTCACATCTTTCTGCATTATGGACATATTCACTGCACTCTTCGAAAGCAAAAAAAAAAGACTAATTCTGTTATAGAAGATGCCAAAATAACAACAACAAAAATTATTAAAGTAAATTTATCTATATTTGTGAGTATGAGGAAGCCTGAGTAGCAGCACCTAGACAACTCCAACTATCTCTCTTCACTACTCCAAACCTCCATTAAACTTTATCAATCCTATCCTATATTTAAGCAATAGCTCACGACAGGCTGTGGAATGCAATCATTATACCACAGTTAAGGGGCGTTGTTCGACCCGAACACACACACACACACACACACACAGACACACACACACACACACACTTCCACTCTAGATCTCCTGTGGTTACCTTGTGGGAACAGGAACCTCCGTCAAGGCTCCCAGCATCACCGCTTCCCGCAGACGCACAAACGCCACAAACGGCGAGTCCAGGAAATCAACCTCCCCCACCAGCACGTTGGAGGCCTCGGCGTTACTCGGCAACTTCTTCATGAACTTGTTCCTCAGCTTTAATTAAAAAACACACAAAGAAGAAAAAAAGACATTTAGTAGAGACATTTAATGTTATGTTCACACCGACACACCGTATTAAACAACCTATATATAAACGGGACAATCACCATTCTTTTAAATACCAAACCAAGCGGTTAAGAGGCGCCTTAAATGCGGCTGTATATCTTCTTTCTTTGACGCGATGGTGAGATGTATAAAGACAAGAGGTCAGACGCATGCTGAGCGCGACAGGTTCAACATTTTACCTTCAAAAGGAGTTTTCAGTTTCCAAGGAAATGTTTGCAATTATCTGACTACCATTACTTTTGCTCTATTTATGGACTGATTAACTTCTAATGTGTTTGTGTGTGTGTGTGTGTGTGTGTGTGTGTGTGTGTGTGTGTGTGTGTGTGTGTGTGTGTGTGTGTGTGTGTGTGTGTGTGTGTGTGTGTGTGTGTGTGTGTGTGTGTGTGTGTGTGTGTGTGTGTGTGTGTGTGTGTGTGTGTGTGTGTGTGTGGTGTGTGTGTGTGTGTGTGTGCATTTTCTCCAGCTCTCTTACACCACAGAGATAAAGGAACATAAATTAATTAATAATTTGATATAAACTGATAGTGTTCGGAAGCATACATTAGTTTTTGATGTGAGAATCCACTTGAATAGGTGAAGACCTTATTAGCAAATTGTGATTGTTAATAGATAAAACTTTAAACACGTAGAGTCGTTAACATCTAGATAAGATTGACATGGAAAACTAGACTGTTACACATTAACTTTTCAAACAGCAGAGAACAGGCAGGGAACATTTACTAGGACACAGCCGGAGACATTTCAGATGACCTCAGTGTGTCTTCACGGTCACATTAAAGAAGTCCAGGTATTGTAGTACGTAATAAGAAGAAAGCAGAACCAATACAACGACAAAGTGAGATGTTATAAGAAAGATGGACGCTGCAGTTTAACTAAGTAGTTTCTGTTGACTATCGCTGTGTTGTCTTGTGTTGACTAAACAAGGAGAAGCAGCTTTTAGTTTTTATGCACCAACTCTCTGGAACAAACTCCCAGAAAACTTGAGGTCTGCTGCAACTCTAAGCTCTTTTAAATCAAGTTTGAAGACTTTTCTGTTTCCATTTTGACCTGTAATTTTAAATGTTCTATTTCTATTCATTCACTTTTCTAATGTGTATTATGTATTTTAATCTTGCCCCTGTAATGCAATTTGAATGGCCTTGTTTCTGAATTGTGCTATATAAATAAACTTGCCTTGCCTTGCCTTGTTTTAGTCATTGCGTTTTTATAAATTGTTGTGTCTACTGTATGTATATTTCATACTGATATGGACCTTTGTGTCTGAAATGTAAATGGAATGGAATTGAATTGTTGATTTCTTAGATTGCTTTTTTTTTTGTTTAATTGCCAGGACATTTGTAAACGTCAAATTCCTTGTTTCAAAGGTTAAACATTGCTACAGAAAAATTATTAATCATTCACTCAATATGGGGCGCTCCGGTGGCGTAGTGGATAGAGCGCGTACCATATTGGCTCCGGCCTTCGTTGAAGTAGCTGGTTCAAATCCGACCCGTGGGCCTTTACTGCACGTCATCCCCCTTCTCTCTCTGTCTGTCAACTCTGTACTATCTAATAAAGCTTGAAAATGCCCAAAAATAAAAAATCACTGATCATGACAGCATGAATTGTATCCCCTATCCAGTGAACGGTCCAACAAGTTCAAGAAGAAACCAATCAAGGGTATCGGATGTTAATCCAAGTGGCTTTACAATCAGCTGTGCCAAGATTTCAATTGGATTACTTCATTAACGCTGTCATTTCCGCCCAACCGTTAGCAAGCTAAAGCTACACATAGCCTATACCGTATAAACACACTAAAAAAACATAGTCAGGGAGTCGCACTATCCTAAAATAAATTCAGTGTCTAAAATAAAACAAGAACTGACCTATTTTTTTGTCCCCCTTGTAAGGACAGCATATATAAATCAGGACAATAACCAGGGTAAGAACAACAACAGAATCAAGGGCTGAAATCTCAGGGCTGAAATCCCATGTAACCTTGTGCACTGGTGCCTTCCAGACCAGATCGGCTCAGGAGGCAGTTGAGCCCTGTTGGCTCCGGTGTGTCTGTAAATGATTGAGTCGGGAGGTTATACCAACTATACCAGTGTAAACGAGCACAGACACACACACACACACACACACACACACAACCACACACACACACACACACAGGCACAGGCACACACGCACAGGCATACACAATGCCACACACACACACACACACACACACACAATGCCCAGTGTCCCATCACTGATAATCCACGTCAAACTGCTGCCCTCGTAAACTAAATACACCTGGATCTATTGACCATTCTGACCTGAACCAGATTCTCTCAGACAGGAACACCTGAGATGCAAAACTTGGAAGAAATGAAGGCTGTGTTCCAAATTGCATACACTTTCTTTTTCATCCAAAAAATGCAGTAAAGTAAATTCACCGTGTTCTTCATTTTAGGAACTTTCTCCAAACTTTAGGTGTGGTTCTGCATTACTCTCATCTTTATATCCACCTCCATTGTATCTGTATTGACAATAACCAAAAGGTAGTCTCTCTTTCTAATGTTTAGTTGTGCTGACTTTTTGTTTTCACTTCTGTAACTATCTTTTTCGACATGTTGTGTAGGCCTACAATGTATACTTTCAAAATAAAATAAAATAAACTAAGAAAAGAAGTTATCAGCCATGTGTCCAGCCAGTGTAGAGATGACTAGTGGCCCCACAATCTTAGTGGTATTAATAGTTGTGAGTGGGTGTTGAAAAGCTTGAGTTTAGGAGAGTACTTCCCTGACCCAGTTCCCTTCTCCCAAAGGGGGGCCCAGGTCTGGGGTGAGACTGGACTAACAAACCTCTGCTGTCATGTGTGTTAATCTAACTATTCCACTATGAGAATAAACTGAGAGCGAACAGTGTGTGAAGTAACCGGTCTCAAAAACACCATTGCCACTATTATTGGTGTTGGTTTAGATATTTGTATATACTTATGAACAATACCCCACTAGATTACTTAAGTACATTTTCTAATTTTATTTTCTTCATATATGTATGTAGTATATTACTTCACCCATACGGAACCGGCGTTCTATCATTATAAAATCCCTATTATTACATAATGAATGAGGTTTTTCTTCCCTCAGTCTTTCCTCAGTCTTCCCTTGGCCCAGCTGTCCTGTTAATCCTAACCCTACATTTTACCATGTGTGATGTCAAACATGGTAATATGTAGGGTTAGACAGTAAGACCATAAAACACTGTCTGTCTGCCTTTTCTCAGGCTCGGATGAACCGATTTCTAAAATATGTGCACATTTATACTACATACGATCTCAGAGTTCTATACACCTTCGTATTGCCATCGGTGAAGTAAAAAAATTTTAAAAAAACACCATAACAATGCACACAGGATTAGTTTGTGTTTATTTCTTTGGCTATTCGTAATCCAATTTTTCAAGAGTCGTGAATCCACTCAAATCCAGAAATATTCATAAGCACTGCTAAATGGTTTATTGTGCTATCTATCCCAGCTCAAGTGCTACAACATCACACACTGACTTAAAAATATATATTTAAAAAGGGTTATCAATTTATCATACAACACCTTCTTATGATCCCATTTTGGTTTATACAGCCCTTGCTTTCTCTCTGATCCACTTAAATGGACAGAAATCGGAAATATTACTGGAGCAACAGTATTTAATCTGCTTTTCTTGGCACTAGAGGTGACAAGGGGAACATGTTTTACTACGTGGAAGGCTTAAGCTTTAGAAAAAAAATTATTTCAACATTTATTTATTCTGTTTGCTTTTGATTTTCAACAGTAAAAAAAATGTCATGTCATTTCTTGTTTCACTTGAACTACCTTAAACAATCTGTTTCTCAACATGTAACATATATTTATCAGATTCGACTAACAAAAATCCTCAAAAGGAATTTTCAGACGTAAATCTTAAAGACAAAACTGAACTGAAGTTGATCAAATTTTTGCTGTGTGTGTTGTGAACCTTGGTTTCCCTTACAGTTGTGTTACCTTAACTGAACCATCCAGCTGCTATTTTAATAATTCTTCTTCTTCTTTCAAATAATTTTTTATTTTGTGATGCACTTTGTTTGGCCTTCAATTTGTAATAAAAAGTGCTATGAAAAGGTTGATTGATTACTTGAAGTTTATCCTTGTTAACATTGAACAAACACTTTATAAAAATCAACAACAGCCAAAAGAAATCAACATTACATGGACATGGATTTCCACTATTCTAACTATTCATACAGACACTCACCTGTTCTTTCTCTGGTTTGTCGGAGATGTCGTTGAGGCTGTTAGACGTCAGGTTACGATGGGTTGTGGTCGGACTATCTGTTGAAAAAACACATCAACCCCTTTCATCAGTATAAAAGTGAATTTGGTTTAAACTCTAGAGGGAGACGGAAGGCAGAGAGAGAGTCCCAAGGAAAGACAGTGGCCCAGACAGTTTGCTCTACATGCAGCGCCGAATAAACGCTTAATAAAAGCTTGTATCTGCAAACTAATGCGGTTCAATTCAAAGTCAGGGGCCACTAATTATAAATCAAAGCATCATTAATATTTCTTGTTCTTACTAAGGTAAATATTAACTAAATCCTCTCCTGAAACAACACAACAGCTATCCTAGCAACTCAAAATGCATGCAATGTTCAACCATTTACCACAAAAATGCTTTTGATTGAGTGTTTAAGTCTACAACATGATTAAATCTCAAGTAACAGAGCAGTTATCGATAGGTCCGGCTTTATTCTATAACAATAAAGCAATTATTATAGATGTTGTATTGTATTATCTGTCTCTAAACTTCCTTGGCTTCTGGGGTATACGCCAGGATGACAAATGCATTGCTCACATTCATTTAAAAATCATCTTGTGTATCCAACCAATTAACCTAACAAAAAAAATATATATATACAGCTCTGGAAAAAAATTAAGAGACCACTCCAAATGTTCAGTGTCTCTCGTTTTTACTACTTATAGGCATATGTTTGAGTAAGAACATTTCGGTTTTAGAATATAAACTACTGACAAATTCCCATAAATGTGTTGTCAGTAAGAGCATTTTCAAAAATTTCAATATGTTATGTACTGTAGAGATGAAGATTTAAGTCAAATCCAGACCGGTCTCTTATTTTTCTCCAGAGTTGTATATCCCGGCCAAGCCTTCCTCTATAATAAGTGTTTTCGTCATATGACGCGGGTGAAACGCAGACTATGCTCGACGCAAATGCTGCTGACTTTAGATTTTTCTCACTCGTCAAAGATTTGACATGGGAGCTTGACCTCGCTTTATCCCTGGAGCTGTCACACACCCACCACACCACCCACCCACCACACACACACACACACACACACACACACACACACACACACACACACACACACACACACACACAAACACACACACACACAACACACACACACACACACACACACACACACACACACACACACACACACACACACACACACACACCACACACACACCACACACACACACACACACACACACACACACACACACACACACGGTAATAACGGTGTCCACAGAGAGACAAATCTCCAACCAGCGCAGCAAATGTTCTGGTGCCACTGTAGTTCAAATTTGTACATCTGCCCCCCTGAGAATTGTGGGTAATAACATGCCTGTCAGTTGGATGCAGCCTGGATAAATGATGAAGTAGAAGTTCTCAAATAAAGCAGATTTTCTTTTTTAAATAATTGGGAAAAACAACTACATGGGGATTTTAATAAGGGATCACATTTTTAAATCTTGAAAATGTAGCTGGAAAGTTTTTTTTTAAATAAAAAGGAAAAGGATTAAAAATGTATTGACACGACACAACTACATGAAGCACATACTGTATGAATGGGTTCTATTTGCTATATTGGGTTTGAATGACATTATGCGTGTTGCACTGTTATGTAGTTTGGACACGACTACGTTCAAACTGCAGCTTTAAGTTCACCAGTTCTGATTTTGTTCACTCTCACATGACACATCTATTGTCTTTTATTGGTTATTATTAGTAGTAGTTATTGTAATCATTTTAGTTATTGCTTTGGCAACACATGTCTATTGTGATGTTTTCAAATCAACGAGAAACGTTTAATGGATTTGATATGTGCTGCTATAAAGTGAGATACTCAAGGATTGGACAGTACATTTAAAAAATATGATAAGGGCTTTCGGCACAGCAAGTGTAATGATACGCTAAACAGTAAGATAACTGAATTTAATTTAATCTAATTTCAAATGTATTTATTATTAAAAACAATTAAAAAGCTTAAATCAAAAGAAACTGTCCAACACTTGCTCCACATGTCTTTATATACTAACAGTAGGCTAAGTCAGAACTGGTCTTGGTACTGCAGTGTGAACGTAAACCGGGCCTTAGTGGAACTTACGAAGCCAGTCCATGCTGGCACTCCGTTGGCTCTGCAAGTCCTCCATTGATATGCGAGCCGACAGACACGTCATTGACGCATCGAGATTACCGCGAGCTTTGGGTTAGCGGCGGCAGGTTAATCAAAAACCCCCAATCCACGGAAAGCAGGAAAGAAAAAGAGGAAGAAAAGAGTTGATAGAAAAGCCCAGTTAGGTCAAGGAAGAGATTAGTTTGAAGAAGCAGGAAACAAATGGTGGTTAAATCTGTAGAAAAATGATTAAGGTGGATTTTTACAGAAGCTGTGCAGAAGGGAGGAGTGACCTGTTTAAAGGTGGAGTCAGTGATTCTGGAGAACTCTTGAAATCAAAAATCAATTTGTCAAAAATGTGTGAATATCTCCTTACAATCCGTTCCCTACCTGTCCATACTGTGTGTTCGCTGAAAAAAAAAATCTGGTGTCAATACACAGCTTATCTAGGCTCTGTACATGGTATGTAAACAAAGGGGGCCCAACGTAGCTTGCAACATGCCCATTCACAGAGCCTAGGCTGGGTATTAACACTGGATTTTCTTTCAGCGCACACACACACACAGTAACGACAAGTGGTGGATCACGAGGAGATATTCACTGACTTTGACAACGAGCGTTTTCCAGAATTACTGACTGCACCTTTAAATCAGGAGGCCATGGGTCGTTGGACAGGAACACTGTCAATGTTAATACTTTGATTTATGTCCTTGATCCTTGGAACGTTGTAATCGATGTATGATTATTAGCAAAGCTCTTAATCTCTGTTCTGTGATCCTGATAAGAGGATTCTATATGGAACGAGTTACCATAGCAACAGAGGGGGCTTTTCTTTTGATAGAGTCATAAACCGGACTGAACTGTAGTAAATACCTTCACTCTCCAAAGACCCACGGCCGGTAACAGATTAATGACATTGTCAACGTAGTTAGACATCTAATCAGACCATGCGTCACTCATGATCAAAGCACACACGTATTGTTCAGGTCAGTTAGACATCTGCGTGTGTGTGTGTGTGTGTGTGTGTGTGTGTGTGTGTGTGTGTGTGTGTGTGTGTGTGTGTGTGTGTGTGTGTGTGTGTGTGTGTGTGTGTGTGTGTGTGTGTGTGTGTGTGTGTGTGTGTGTGTGTGTGTGTGTGTGCGTGCGTAAGGGCTGTCACTTTGCTCACCTTTGAAACCACCTCAACTGTCACGTCTTTGAATTGTCTTTTTGCTTCGGCTTAATAAAGTTTGCTAAAGTTTTACAATGAATTTCAGTTGAGCCTTGTTTGAAGAGTACACAAGAAGTATGAAATCAATTTCATATCAAGTACAATAATGCCAATTTCAACTGTTTTTATTGGTTTTTTTTACAACCACAACATGTGTATTTCTGAATGAATTTGAATTACGTTACGTAAATACATTTTTTTTCTGTGTATGGATTTCTCTGGAATGAGTTTCAGTGAAGCAAGGTGACAGCCCTCTGTTACATACTGCATAAAAAAAACATGAATCTTCAGAAATTTCAACAAAATGTGAAATAAAGTTATTAAAGTGAGATTTATACGACCATAAATCAACTGCTGAATATGATTATCTATGAATCATACCCTATCAAAACACTTTCCATTGGCCCTTGATCCTTCACACGTGTTATAAAGTTGAGTATTAACTTTTTTTATCAAATTTGATATTAGCTCCACCTGCTTTAACAGGTGCTACTGATAAATGAGGTCTTGTGTTAGTACGGTAGTCTACAGTGAGTAAATTCATTAGAAGTGTTAACACCAAATGTGTGTGATGATTTAGAAGAATGCATCGACAAAATTTAGTTTTACAAGTTAAATGAGGTTATGTGAGTAGGTAGTAGTACTATAGTGACAATAACACGAAGGAGTTCTGTGTCAACACCTTTAAAATATAGTATAAGGGCCAACATATCAGATATGGCTTCCAGTAAAAACAGCTTTTTTTTAAGTAGAATCTGTTTTATTTTAATATATAATGAATGCCATTTTAGTGGGTTCATGCAGAGGAGGGCAGTAGTGTGTCCTTCAGTACACACTGCTTTTCCTATCTTCCTTTAAAAGGAACTATGTATCAAAACAAATATATATATCTAAATGTATTTTCAAAAGGGGTATAAAATGGCTAATTGTGGTTCTACTTTGCATCATTTAAAAAATAAAATATACAGCTATAAACTGTATATGACTGCACCAAACTGGCATCAGTATTACCGTTCTCCGGGTTGGAAAACAGCCTACTTGCACTGGAGACCGTCTTGCCGATGTCGGCCAGCGAGCGCAGGTTGGACTTCTTGGTCTGGTGGCGATGTCGCCGTAGCAACGTGTACATGACTTTGTCCTTCAGCTCCGGCTTCAGCTGACCAATCTCTATCTGGTTATCACTGATCAACTCTGGAGAGATGGAGAGATGGAGAGAGAGAGAGAGAGAGAGAGAGAGAGAGAGAGAGAGAGAGAGAGAGAGAGAGAGAGAGAGAGAGAGAGAGAGAGAGAGAGAGACATGTGAACATGTATGGAATTTGATTTGGTACAGTGGAGTTTACAATAGGACAGGTGCAAGACAGGACAAGACAGTGCAAACCAACATATGTAGTGCAAAAATTAGTAAATAATAAATAAATGATATACTCAAGAAAAAGTGCCAACGTGCCAAGAGATCAAGTATGTGTATAACAACAGACCATTAGGTTACTGAGGGGGGAGGGGGCAGTGCATTTAATAGTCGGATGGCCGTGGGGAAGAAGCTGAGCAAATGTCTGGCTTTAAGAGTCTTTATTGACCGCAACCTACAATCATATGAAAAAGTTTGGGAACCCCTCTCAGCCGGCATTATAATTGACTCTGCTTTCACAAAAAAAAGATAAAAGTGGTATGTCTTTAATTTACCAGGAACAGCTAAGTACTGGGATGTTTTCCAAACAAAGATTTTTTGAAAAGCAGTATTTGGTTGTATGAAATAAAATAAAATGTGAAAAACTGGCTGTGCAAAAATATGGGTACCCTTGTGGTTTTGTTGATTTTAATGCCTGTAACAGCATGTAAAACTGATTACTTTAAACACAAAGTTGGTTGGATTATGTTGTTAAGCCTTGAACCTCATATAATTGTCTGTTTAATCATGAGAAAATGTATTTTAGGTGCCTAAATGCAAGTTGCACTTCTCTTTGACTCTCTGCTGAAGTGAGACAGAATGGGATCATCAAAACAGCTCCCAAAAGATCTGAAAAACAAAGATTATTCATTGTCATGGTTTAGGGGAAGGCTACAAGAAGCTTTCCCAAAGGTTTCAATTGTCAATTTCGACTGTAGGGAACGTTGTCAGGAAATGGAAGGACACAGGCATAGTGGCAGTTAAACTCAGGCATGGAAGACCAAGAAAAAAACAGGAGCGGCATAGGTGGAGGATTGTGAGAATGGTTGCACACAACCCACAGATCACCTCCAAAGACCTGCAAGAACATCTGGCTGCAGATTGTGTATCTGTACATCGTTCAACAATTCAGCGCAATTTGCACCAAAACATCTGCTTTTTATAAAGACCAAATAACTTAATTTTTGTCTCATCAGTCCAAAGCATTTTCTTCCAATATGAAGCTGGCTTGTCTAAATGAGCTTTTGCATACTCCATGCAACTGTATCTGTGGCGTGGGCGCAGAAAGGGCTTCCTTCTCATCACCCGGCCATACAGATGTTTTGGTGCAAATTGCGCTGAATTGTAGAACCATGTACAGATACACAATCTGCAGCCAGATGTTCTTGCAGGTCTTTGGAGGTGATCTTTGGGTTGTGTGCAACCATTCTCACAATCCGCCGCATATGCCGCTCTTGTACTTTTCTTGGTCTGCTAGACCTGGGTTTAACTGCAACTGTGCCTGTGTCCTTCCATTCCCTGACAACGTTCCTTACAGTAGAAATTGACAATTGAAACCTTTGGGAAAGCTTCTTGTAGCCTTCCCCTAAATCATGACAATGAATAATCTTTGTTTTTAAGATCTTTTGGGAGCTGTTTTGATGATCCCATTCTGTCTCACTTCAGCAGAGAGTCAAAGAGAAGTGCAACTTGCATTTAGGCACCTAAAATACATTTTCTCATGATTAAACAGACAATTATATGAGGTTCAAGGCTTAACAACATAATCCAACCAACTTTGTGTTTAAAGTAATCAGTTTTACATGCTGTTACAGGCATTAAAATCAACAAAACCACAAGGGTACCCATATTTTTGCACAGCCAGTTTTTCACATTTTATTTTATTTCATACAACCAAATACTGCTTTTCAAAAAATCTTTGTTTGGAAAACATCCCAGTACTTAGCTGTTCCTGGTAAATTAAAGACATACCACTTTTATATTTTTTTTGTGAAAGCAGAGTCAGTTATAATGCCGGCTGAGAGGGTTCCCAAACTTTTTCATATGATTGTATATATACTATATATATCTGGACATATTTCTTTCATGTCTCATTTTGTATAAAGACATCTTAAAACATAACTTAAGCAATTGCCCCAAAGCTGAATGAAATATCTCTTCATACTCAATTAGTGCCTCGCAGACTGTGATGCTCCTGCGTTATACGAAACAGTTTAATCAAAAGGTCTTTGCCTATTTTTAAAAAAGCAGGTCAGAAGCCTGAATGCTGGTAGAAAGCCCTGCCTCCGGGGGTAGTGCTGTTAATGGTCCTATCAGTCAAGCCGGCCCGGCCTCAAAGCAAAAGGGGCCCGGTTCAGCTCAGCTCGGCCCTGTGCTCTGCATACAGCACACTCAATTACTTCACATTAATCACTTCAAGAGGGAACGCTTCCTCCTGCTCCCTCATGCAGGCAGACAGGAGGGGAGGGGGGGTGTCCTCACAATACCAAAGTTTGTGTGTGTAATAAGGGACTTTTTTTAGATTCATCCTATCGACATATTAAAAATATATGGATTTTACTGAATGGGGTCCATTGAGACCGCGAGAATAAACTACTGGAAGCAACAAAGATTATAGCAAAATGTGAACTTATTCCTTCTTAAAATAAGTATTAGTTGTAATGTAATTAATGTAATCTAAGAAAACAAAAGATTATTGTTGTTATAGAGAATTAGAGGTTCAGCTAATTTGCAAATTGTGTAAAGTGAAAATATATTTGTCTTTAATACAAATTCAAATATTTTCCCCAAGTACATTCCAGAATAGTACTCAAAAGGCTTATTTAATAAAATGAAGATAATCTAATAACTAATGAAGTTAGAACTGTTCACTGCAATTAAGAAATATAAAAGGCACTTCCTGGATACTACCTCCACCCTAACCACACTAGCCAATGCACATTAGCTGTTGCCGAATATTTTTTATATATATTAATATATTTTATCATTTGATTGTACTTGCTCGTATATATTTTGTTAAAGCACTTTGTAAACCATTCTTTTTAAAGGTGCTATGTAAATAAAGATATTATATTATAGTATTACAGTAAAACAGGTGTGTGTGTGTGTGTCAGTTATGAGTTGATTAGTGATCCAGTGTCAACCTACCGACGACCTGAGGCAGTGTTGAAGCTTCCATGTCCAGCATGATGGTGCCTTTCTCTATGCAGGTCCTCAGCTCAAACAGACTGTGTAGGGACAGCGTGGCCACATGGGGTTTACTCCAGCGCTCTCCGCCTTTCTCCACCTTCTCCTCAAACTTGATCCACCTGCAGAGATGAAGAAGGATTTGAATAGTACTATGGACCTTCCATTGAGTCCTTAAGGAATACTTCACCCATACAAAACCGGCATTCCATCATTATAAAATCGCTATTAAAATATAATGAATGAGGTTTTTCTTCCCTCAGTCTTCCCTCAGTCTTGGCCCAGCTGTCCTGTTAATCCTAAACCTACATTTTACCATGTGTGATGTCACACATGGGAAAATGTAGGGTTAGACAGTGAGACCATAAAACACTCTTTCTGCCTTTTCTCAGGCTAGGTTGAACCGATTTCAAAAATGTTTGCACATTTATACTACATACGTTCAATACAACTTCATATTTCCACCAGTGAAGTAGGTCTTTAATAAAGTCAATATAATTACTATCATTATTATTAAACTAGGAAGTTACAGTTACAAGAAACAATAGTACATGGAAATATTCAAAACAGGGTTGGGAAATGAATATCCATTATGATGACATTTATGAAATATTGGGTAAATCCTTAAATGAACTAAAGTGCAATTAAGTACCTTAAAGTTTAACCGACAAAATGGTGAACCTTTTGGGACATCATGGTACAATACTGGACCAAACAACACACCAACACACAGAGAAATCAAAATAGTCACATAAGCTGAAGTTAATTCCCAAACCATAAAAATCATCTGTTTCACATGTATCAGGTTGTGTCACACAAGCAGTTGATGGCATTCTCCCCCAGGCAAATAAAACATGGTTACAAGAGAATGCAATGCACATATGTGTCATGTATGCATCATGTACAAAAGAGGTTTAGCAGCCTCATCACAAAACTAATAGCAACCATTGGAGAATGTATTATGTGTGATTAATGTGCCGTGCACGTAGCCTGCTCCACTTTCTTTTCTCACTTTTATTTTCTGTTATTAACACTTGAGTGAGTTATTTTCTTGTTTTTTCTTATACCTATCTACACTCTCTCCGAATATGCTGTTGGAGAGAGTTCTGGTATTACCGTTGCTATTATTGCATTTCTTAGGCTACATATTTAAGCATAAGGCAAATATTCTTTCAATTAAATTGAGACAACTAACAGAATCTCCCCGGTCATTAATAATAATAATAGAAAAATGTGATTAGCTGTCAAATGTTAATACACTCAAAGACAATTTGTTCAAGTAGATGGTTAAAGAAAATGTTTGTTTTTGCACTATTTGAATACTTCAACACAATGTAAATTATTCCATGTTGTTCATCGTTAAAGGTACATAAGTGTTGGTGCATAGACAAGACATTGTACATGTATTTCTTCTTATAACATAGTCTGTGTGAATACTCTATTCTGATTGGCTGGAGAACATTCCATAGGTGTGGACTAACCCCTGATGTATGGACACCTAGATGGAACTGTTAAACATTCTGTCCACTTGAATGCGTCATGTGTACATTTTTTAATCATTCGCCCTCTTTCCTCCCTGGGAGTCATGGAGTTGAGAAAGTGAACCGGTACCAAGCAGTTGCTTCTATACCACGGTTTGTATTAGGACATTTTCGCTGCCAAAAACTGCACTTCACAGTTAGCCAGCACTTGTGAAATCTTTTATTCATTTTGAGTCCCCAGAGTGCACTCGCTGACACATTGGACCGGCTCTAAATCGCTCCAGTGCTTGGCAAGAGGAAACATTTGTCACTAAGGATAAAAGATTGATTTATTTCATTGAAAGCTTGAAAAATAATTCATTATCAAGTAATTAATACTAGTTTCTTTAAGGATCTGGAGCTGTACGTAGTCATCTTTTCAAAATTTTAACTTGCTGAACTATTTGTTTTCATTCTAACTTGTTGAATTGTAAAGTGCTACTTCAGCTAAAACTCTTAACTGAAGAGAAAGTTTTGTTGGGATGTGTTTCACCATCACCCAACTTCTATCGTAATTTGTTTGGACCCTTTTTTAATTAGATTAGTTCTTATTATGTGAACTCTAGCATTGTAGAAATGCAATTTTGTCCCCTTGTATACTAATCATTATAGAGAATATAGAGCAAAGACAATAGGGCATGACGATAATTGATATCCTGTATATTTTTGTACCTTAAAAAAATCCATGTCAACTCATTTGTTGGCCTATTTTTGGTTAACATGACATGATCAAAAAACTCAACAAACTTCAAAAACACCATAATGCATTCACTCTTCATTTGCATTTTGACAAACATGTACCAGCCCCTTTAAACTAGGGCTTAATCATGCAATCATCGATGGTTGCTGCAGGACTGACAAGTCATACTTTCAACGTTTTAAATGTTCTAATATCCATTTCGTGTGCATGACGAAAGGTGACAGAAACTGGACTTAATTTTGCATTTGTCAATACACAATGACTTAATCATATTTCTTTCTTTAACTAAAATAATGTAGAATTTGGTCAAAGTTATGTAAATGCATATCCAAATCACACTGAAAGAGACTTTTTCAGTGGCGTCCTTCTAAAATGTTAAATTAACAATAAACCAAAAATATAACCGCCCTAGCTCCTGCAGTACAATTGGTCAGAGGTTATATGGTAACAAACCAACTCCTTTTGGAGCCTCAACAGTAGCCCCGGGATCCAGTTTCCCCCTGATGGAGTTCCACTCATTCAATACTAATGACGTACTGTATAAACAATCATCCCACCTCATCCCAATAGTGGGCCCAAGAGGAGAAAACTTGTCAAACCCTGTATGAATGTAAATGGTAAATGGACTTGACTTATATACGCTTTTTAGCCGATTTTCTCAGCCCCAAAGCGCTTTACATTTCTTACCACATTCACCCATTCACACACACACACTCATACACCGATATGCAAATGTGAATCATGCTGCTCCAAATTTCACATTCAAATGCACACAGCAAATCCCCTACTGTGAGAAAAACGGATTTTAGGGTGCCAACTTTTCAGAGGTTGGGCCAGTTATTTAGCTCTGGGATGGTTGTTTAAGACTATAGTGGAGAATATCACTATAAATCAATTTTACAACAAGATCAAGACAAACATCATGGTAATTTAAGTCTGTTAGCATGTGCTGCAAATGTAGTTAATTGTTATACTTTGTGTGTGCTGCTAATCAAAACATATATTCTCTATGGTCTGTGGAGATGGCGTTTCACAGTTAACGATTTAGGGGAGGTCATGGCAAGGACTTCACGACACGCATCACGATACATGTGTCACGATACGATATACCACGATACATTGTGATACGATGCATATTGAAATAAAATGTGATATTCCAATTATTTTTTTTATTTCAATTTTTTGAGCTGAAGATACAATACAGCTATCACAAAAATAAACATCACGATATATTGCCATATCGATGTTTTAACACAGCCCTACGACAAATGGCAAATTCTTTTGAATGATCTCGTGAAAGTCAACCAAGAAAGCTTTTCTTAACATTAAACAACTGTACAACACCACAACACACAGTAAGCCTTAGACTGATGTTTTTTTTTTTTTACCTGGCGGTCTCCTTCCACTCCATCTCCTGCCCGTCCACCGACAGCAGCTCGTCCAGCTCGGTGAAGAGCTGTGGGGGCGGGGGGTCCGTCATCGTCCTCCCCGAGGATGAAGCGGATCCTCTCGGCGGCCGGCGAGACTGTGGACAGAGGAAAGATACTGCGGTTCAGATGCTGTAGGCAGTAGTCCCCGTTGGGCAGAGGTTTGGGCAGGGGCTTCTCGTCCTCCACCGGACCCTTCCCGTTGACCTCTGGAGGGGGTGGCGGTGGTGGGATCTTCACCATGACTCCCCCCCCTCCTCTTCCTCCTTCTCTTCTTGCTTGCCCTTTCTCCTCTGTGTCATCTTGGTTATTGTTGTTGTTCGACATCTTTAAAAAAAATACTTCAAAATAAAGTCAAGGACCCCCCTCTCCATCAGCTGACCAATAGGGGCTTTTTGTTGCTCGGTCGGAGATGTGACACAAGCTCACCCAAAAGAGAGTTCCCCTCCACACAAAAAAAGAAGAAGCAACAGCTAGACCCTCATTAAAGTCCGGGGTGGAAGTGACACTCTCAGCTGCCCGTTCCAGAACTTTGTGAGCCAGGTAGGAGGGGGCCCGATGGAGTTTAGGGGTCCCCTCAGTGACAGTATCCCCCCCCCCCCCAAAGCTAGCCCCTCTTCTTCCCCTCTCATCACTGTTCAAACAGGCCTTCAATGATTGGTCCCTCCAGCCTTGGCAATCTGCCCTGGAACCCCTCATTAACAATTAGGAAATGGTTCACAAAACTGGCCTATTCTTCGGCAGGGGCTTGGCGTTCTTTCCCCCCTTGAATATTTAGAGAGCAACACAAACCGAATCTCAATAGCACTGATACATACATTATACTTCTCAGTGGCTTTTTCAAACAAGTTGCAAATGGTCGACACCATCAAGGATTGTTTTAACAAGTGGAAACAATATTTGAACTTTGAATGAACGTCCACAAACGATCACTACCAACCCCCTCCTCCCCCCCCCCCCCCCCCCCCACACACACACACACACACCCTTTCCTGGAAGCAGGGCCCATACATGTAGAAAACTGTACACAAAGATTATAGTCATCAGTGGGTGACCACACAGACCAAAGCATTATGCATCAGTAGAGCTAAGCTTGTTTGACAACAGTGTTAAAGTTGTAAATTGCTCATCTCTTGTGCATTTGCTGTATGGTGGAGATTACTGTCAAATCAAAGCAAGTTTTTGTTGATTATAGCGCCCCCTTTGGACAAAAGCATTAGTTTTAATACAGTATGACATCCGGGCTGGTTGTAATAAAGATCTTTGCATTTTAAAAGTTCCTAGTAGGAGGGTTTAGTTGAGGACTTTTTGTCTGGTTTCCTTTCTTCGAAGGGCGTTTTGAGAATTTAAGATTAAGATTTGGGGCTGAAAATAGGTTTATGAGGGATGAGCATGGTGTAATGATTGTGTTGTGTGAGGGTCCTTACAAGTAAATAAGACACAAACATAAATGTATCTGTTTGTATGTGAACATAATAACAAAGCTGCCTGAGCTTATTACATAACAGTTTGCTCATACTGTGGCACTATTAGATATTGACTATACTTCAGTGACTATACTCAAAATGTAGTTATTTTGGGTTCCCTCTTAATCTCGTCAGTCTAAAAGAAAAAAAAATTTAAGGAGAATGTTAGAAAATAACTGTCAGGACATGAAGTGAACTGAAACGGTTGGCAGGCTCCGACAGAGAGAGAGACCACCCACCACCCACTGAGATGGTACATTCATTAAAATGGGAGAAGAAGAATTCAGACCTATTGTTGAGTCTTTAACTGGACTTTTGTTTGCAAGTGAAATTTAGACATTAACATACACACACCAGAGCTAACATTATTACATCACCCAGCACATTCTTTAATTCATTCATGCATTCAGTCACTCAGTCAGCAGTAAATGGCCAAACAGTACATGAGGTTGAAGGCTTGCAGTTTTTTCTAAAGCAAAATAACAACAACAGCAGGTACAGGCCAGACAAGCTGCTATAAGATTACTAGGTGGAAGGGGGATAAACTGTCTGCAGACGCGCACGCACACACACACACACACACACACACACACACACACACACACACACACACACCAACTAGCTTAAGTCACCCAAACCTGTATAATCACATCTTAGGTGAAATAATTTATACCTGTGTTTCACACACTGAGCTCACAATCATATACATCGCTTTATGCTAATTATATAAACAGTTAAGACGAGCTTTAAATATCTATATGGCCCAAAGAGACAAGCAAACCATAGTAGCCTAGGCAGTGCAAGGCCTCTGAGATGTAGGCTCACAAAAAGCACCTCCTGCTGTATTCCTTAAATGTCCCAACATGATTAAATACAAATATGTTAAAGAATACTGTGAATGTGTTGGATTTCAAAGAAGGTAAAACAACTGTCATAAACAATCGACAAATACTAACCTGCTATCTTCTTCCCTGTCAAATCAAGGGTGAAGATATCAGAGAAAATGCATTCGCTGAGCAGAAACACATTTTGGCACGAGATCAGGAAGACGCAACCTGACACCCAGTGTAGCCTATACAGATGTAATATGCTACTTTATCTGCCTATCTACACATTCAAACATTCAAGTCAGTACACTAACAAGAGGTTACAGAAGATGTATTGTGTTCAATAGACTGAAACTGGACTTTTAAAATAGGCCTATATCTTAGTCCGACAGACCAAATAACATTTCTCAAACTCGAGCAAACACACAGATAATGCGATTGGGAGTCAAATCATAGCATGTATACAGTCAATCGGATCTTAATTTGCCTAGGCAGTCTGAGCATGCTCTACAGTGCCAACCAAGGAAGATGAAGAAAAAGATGTACAGGACCAGTTTACTGATTGCTAACTGTTAGCTGCTGGCTGGCGTAATAAGTCAACCGGAAAAGGGTCCAAAACTGACAAGCTGAAAGCTGCCGAAAGGGGGGCATATCACATTTTCCGTAGTTTTTCGCTTGTATACAGGGACAAGGACAGTAGCAGGCTGATTAAATGGCCCAGTCGAGCTATAACCATAGCTGGACATAACTGCATGTAAACATACTGTGTTTTATGTAAAGGAATGGAGGGAGATACCTGTAGTGGGACATAACAAAATAGGTGCAAGTTTGAATCTGTCTTGTACCTACATTTAAAGCAGGTTTCTGAAAGAAATAAAGAGTAACTGATACTGCCCATCCATGATATACAGCAAAACACTAAAGCTGGTAACATGCACAGTGTCAATGTCAATGCAATATTGTCCCAATACTGGAGCAGTTGCTAAGAGAAAGGTGGGAGGGGGTGAGAGAGAAAGAGGGAGAGAGAGAGAGAGAGAGAGAGATGTTAGAGGGGGTGAGGCTTGCTGCACGGTGAAAGCAAAGAGAGAGTGAGAGCGAGCACGGAAAAGGAGGGATAGAAAATGAAAATCCCATCGTTCAAATGCAATTTCAAAGCTGTGTGTGCTCTCGCCAAGAGCCATGGGGCACACAAAGAGCACTTTGTCCCGCTGCAGCAGAGGCTCATGGGATAGGGGATGGAAGAAGAATGCCCGGCTGCCCTGTCCGAAAGCTTAGTGTGGCTGCCACTAAAGGCCTGTTTAGTCCCCACTCTTGACATGCATCCTACACAAATACCATATCTCTCTCCTCTCTGACCCTTTTTCTGAACAAACCAACACAGCAAAAGGGCTACACGGGATCTAATAGCACAGCCATTGTTTGTGACTGTACACGCGGTGATAACACAACTCGCCTCGCATCACCTCATTCAGAGCAAAGAGCAGATCACGGAGTATGAGGGAAGAGAGAAGGTTTCCTTTTTCTTTTCTTTTTTTTTGCAGAGCCACAAAGTGTTACATTCAGTATGCAGGGCAGAGCTATAGCTAGCACGCAGGGCAGCCAGCGGACGGGGTAATCGGGGTTGAATGCAGAGTATTACACCCAGAGGGGGGATTCATTCAAAGGCAAAAAGGGATTTCTCTACACCGGGACAGTCCAGCTCTTCTGGAATTCTGTTGTGATAGCTGAGGTGGGCCGGTTCTGATCATAAAGATACAAATACCAGCTGGGGGGGGGGGGGGGGGGGGGGGGGGGGGGTTATGACCACTTTGCTGTCCTGCAGGTAAACTACCGAAGAGCATTAGGGCCAAGGGAGGAGAAAAAAATGCACTGTGAAAAAAATGCTAAACAAGTAGAAATACAATGTTGAGAATAAACTCGACAGGTAAGACTGCAGTAAAGTAGGAACAATGTTATTTGAACTTCCAGGATCAATAACTCATAAGCAAAACACAAATGATGCATCTTTGCTATCAGACAATGGGCTACAACCTATTCTTTTTACTGAAAGGAGACGTCCTCTAAGCTCCACTAATAATTGCTCTCTATGTGCAGCGGGCTGTGAGACGAGAGCACAGGGACCGTCTACTAAACGGGCAACAACACAGAAGAGAAAAACATATAATACAATACAATACAAACCCCATCACAGTAGGATCAGGTTAATGTGTGTCTACAAAAGGCCCTACATGCATCTCTTTGTCCAGGAAGACTCAGCAGCATTACCAGGATGTATTGTCAATGCTTTAACCTTCTGCCAATAAGGCTAAACCCATTAAAGTCTCATTTCATCCCAATTACCTTCCAACTTTTGTCAGTTTTTTCTCTCATATTACCTCGTCATAAGCAAGGTGTATCATAGCACCAAAGCAGAGGCAAGACAAAAAAACACTTGGCTACCTAATGTACAAAGACGTATCGCTCAATCACTTGCCTCAAATGTGCACATTTAGGATGTGTTTTCTTATTAATTAGATGTATGACGATAGAGAATAAACTTAAAGCCTATGCAGTTTTTGCTGAACTGAATTTTCCAATTTCCAAAGATTAATAGTAGTCACCTTAAACTGTATGGTGTTTTCAGCACACACACAAAGTACATGTAGGTAGCGGATCATGAGGAGACATTCACTGATTTTGACAACAAAAAATGCCAATTAACATTAGCCTGAATTGCTAACTCCACCTTTAAAGTAGATGAGGTAGGTTGCCACCTGGCCAAGCAGACACAAACACAAACAGTCAAGTGTGTGTAGCTAGTTAGCTACTACAGTATGTTATATTGCGTAGCTTAAATTCTTCACTGCAGGGCCAGTTTATACAATTCACTGTCTAAAAATATTGATTATCTTTATTGCAACCCACTAAAATGTCCTTTCCTGGTTGTTTACAGCAGACAATTAAGCTAGAAGACGAATTACACTGTTCAAGAATATAAAGAGATTATAGAAAGTAGAACAATGTGATTGGTCGGGGGACATGGTTGATCTATGTGTCAATCAATGAAGATTAACTCTATAAAAATAACTCACATCCAGGAAGTCAAATAAAATGATGGCCGTTCAAGGGTTTAACTCGTTTATCCAATCAATATCCAGACCAGACCTTTTCTACTGACGTGATTTATGTTTGATCTGTGACAGTGAAGAATGTCTCCTACTGTCTGTTTAAAAGGTGGAGTCGGTGATTCTGGCAATCGCTTGTTGTCAAAATCACTTTCTGTCAACAATTTTGTTGCTAAATTACACAGCCTAGGCTCTGTAACACGGGCATGTTGCAAGTCTCTTCGGTTTAAATGGCCTTCTTCATTCATCTCAAGGAAAAAGGCACCTTTGGCACAAATTGGGCTTATGTCTAGTACTGTGTGTATGTTGTATAGTTTACTCTACAGTGACAAATGGCTGTAAATGTTTAGGAATGTAACAGATATTACTGTTGCCATGTAAACGGGCAGGGTATAGCTTCAGAATGTCCAAACAGCCTCGACCTTTGCGTTTATCTAATCAATGTTGAAAGTCTTCATAAATCTCAGATTGTCCTTGCCACTGTGAGAGGAGCTGGCTGCATTCTTTAAAAGAGATTACATTGGAGACTAACTTGAATTCACAAAAAAAAGCTTACAGTAGCTCAAGGAAACAAACACAATGCGATTGGGACTTCACCTCTGTTACCCAGTTTTTAATGACATATATTATATAACTTCACCTTGCTAAATGTTTTCAACACCAAAAATGGGGACAGCCAGGGATGTCTGGTCTCCTTATATTAGCTTGCTCTCCCTTTCAAATTAACTATATAAAAGAACCATGTTTCTTAATAACTTTTTTAATCCTAATATTCGATCCCTCTAAAAATAGAGGGAGAGAGGTGGGTGGGGCTTTGAAAAGAAAACATGCATCCCAAAATGAGCCATATAGGTCAATTGGCCCTGTGGTGGACATGCACAAACACACACACACACACACACACCACACAACCGCGCACACACACACCCCACACAGTCACACACACATGTAACCAGGAAGTACTGTCAGCGCCCGCAGTGTCCATCTGACTAAACAAGAGCATTCCAGTCAACAGTGTAAAAGGCTTTTCCTCTGGGAGCAGCCCTGTATCCCAGTGCGACTCACACACGGTGAGGTCAGGGAATAACAGCAGGACATTAGCTATCCTGCATGCTAGACAATTCCTGCATGCATGACAGATGCCGGCACATCCAAAGTTTGAGACAAAGGGATATGGCAGATCCAGGTCCACACAGCCCAAGTGCAGAACATAAACAACCTTTTTTATTTGTGTAGCAAAAGGTTGGCTTATTGAAAAAAAAACTGCCTGGAAGAGCTTAGGTCGTGTAATAACACAAGATTTATATTTTCGTTTTTTTTTACCATTTATTTATCATGATGACTTTACCATTCAAGATGTTGAAAGGTCATTGGGCTAGCAGCTAGCTAAGCTTCCCCCATAAGAGGGCACAAGAGGGTTTGTATCTTTGTGCTTTAATTTGTAACCCATTTTAAAAGGTGGAGTCAGCGATTCTGGAGAACGCCTCGTGTGTTCAAATCAGTACATATCTCCTCATGATCCGCTACCTGTTAATGCATTGGGTAAATTGAACCTATTCTTAGTAGGCCTACATGTCATCAAGTGCTGCCTGGCATTAAAGCCTGCAAGCTATAAATAAAGCATTAGGAATCGCTGCCATCCTACATGAAGCTAATGCAGCTTAGTGTATTGGGACTGGGGTTAAAGTAGGAACCAGAGGGTCGTTGGTTCAAGTCCAGCATGGGACAAGTCTTGGAGTAATGTGGACTGGCAGCTGCAAAGGGGCTTGTTAACCTCCTTGGCATCTTGAGGTGACCCTTGACTTATAAAGCACTCTGTGTTGTGTGTGTTGTGTGTGTGTGTGTGTGTGTGTGTGTTGTGTGTGTGTGTGTGTTGTGTGTGTGTGTGTGTGTGTGTGTGTGTGTGAGATGACAACGACAACACAACAGTGAAACAGTTTAATTTTCCCCAGGAGGGATTAATGAAATAGCCTGAATGTCTTTTTCTCCTAACTGTCACAGTGTTTTTGTATAATCTCTGCCAATAAGATTATTTTGGTGTTTTTCTAATTCTAAGAACTGTTTGTCTTAACAAAAGCTCCAATCTGTGCTAGCTCACTGCAGGTGGGCTCAGACCCATACTAGCATTCCTTATGAGTGCTATTTTCCTTTTGGGGGGCCTTGTTTATTTAGTTTTTTAGAACTGCAAAATACAGGAAAAAAATCTGTTGCTGAGAAATTGCTGCCTACAGTCCAATTTTTTTTAATGTGATGTAGCCTATGTGTAGCGTAATTTCCCCGTATTTTCTTTGCTTATTCAAGTGTTCCTGGAGTCGTATTCAATTATTATATAATCCTGCACTTTGAAATACTTCCCTATAAAAAGCTACCGTCTATTATAAGAAACTAAAAACTTTTTTGAAAAAAAAACAGTTGCCAGTAGAGACCAATACAAAATGACCTTTGGCATCACATACAAAGTCTGTTTACATGCAATATAGTAAATGAACCACTGACTGTCTGGTCTTTGTTGTCATTCCATAAAAAAAATTGACATGATGGCAACAGCAGTTAAGCAGGTATGTCACCCTCACCCATATGAACCAGCCAGCAGCGTACCTCGGTGTTGACTGGTAACAAAACGTCAACGCTCATATATCCTGCCGACGTAGTCACTTTTCCATCAATGGAGATTTACCAATGTTGCTGTAAAGAAACCGTGGCGTCCCAGTCTGACGTAAGGGATCATGTACTGTATGTGTAATGCACCTTCAGTTGGCACTCCCAATTTCGTTGTATAGGTGACTGTACAATGACAATAAAGGCTATCTTATCTATTATTTATCTGAAAAGTTTCAGCAAATGAAAAAGGTTGGAATATTATTAACCCAAAAATACAGTGGATCCATAAGCTTTGGTTAGTAAAACTGCATCTCTGCCAGGTCGGTCTAAAATGAAATGCTCAATAGCCAGAGAACTAAACACTGGATAAAGATTAGGGATAGGGTTAGGCTTTAAGAGAGAAAAAAAGAGAGAAAAAAAGTCTAAAACATCTTCAGGGAACTCCAGAACAATAATATATATTTCTATTCCTGAACAAAAAGGTCACAGACTGAAAGCCACTTAATCCATCGTGTGTATTCTATAATATACAGTATGTTTCTATATATTTGATCAGTTATGTGGTTTCTAATCTGAGGGGAATAGGACATCAGGATGGAAGAATAACACATTTAAAAAGGGATACAGCATTATGCTTTACCTTTAGGCCTCGTAAAAAAAAGTTGACATTTCTCACGTTGAACTGCTAACAACTCATGGACTCAACCTTCGACAAAGGTTAAAATAAGTTTTGCTTGAATTTAAAAGAGTGTCAAAAGCGCTGTATTAATGTCACAGTATGGCTAAAACTAAATGTACAAAATATACACACATTCTTAGACTACACTGCTCTCATGCTTCCCAATTCAACATCTAAACGTGAATATTAATCCATGACATAACATTAATAATCTCTTCTCCAGACACTTTGGAAGGTTATTACTGGTACAAGAAGCTCAATACTTCCGACAATGATAAAGGTACATGCCGCAAAAAAAAATCTATAAAAATGTATTTAGCAAAATATGAAGCTATACAGTATAACCTGTAATATAACAATCAGTAGCAACAAGCAGATAGGCCCACCCGGCAGTAATCTATTCACTGATTGGATTTATGTCTTAAAGAAAATCCCAGACAATAAATGATCTGCGGACATTGTGAAATGGTGTTCCGGCGTGTATATATATATATTTCAGTCCCCTTGTCACATCTCCACTTGTGTTTGAAAATGACGTAATGTTCTAGAAAATGACAGCGGCTGGAACGCCTCATTAAGGATTTCAGAGAACGGAAGGAAATGTTAAGCCTTATTCACGGAGGACCACTGTCACACATGGACATCATTTAATCAGTAGAATAACCCTTCTATCTTGTGTTCAAAATAAATGACTGCGTGTTGTACACCCAAAACATTTGGCTTCAGACCTTTGACGGCTTTGAGCGAACGTCAGAGGTTCAGCCAAAGTGTGATGTCACATTTTTCATATTTCCGATTTGATTGTTATTCCTTTGGCATGAACTGATTTTAGTGACTAGAAAGGATTCAATAATATCTAACACGAAAATACATCTCGCAACCTCCTTCACATGGTTCCTTGGGCCACTTTAAGGGTACTAAATAGTACTGAAGTTTTGTTAAAGAAAGGTTGTTCTAAAATCACTGGACATCTACAGGTTCTAATCTTAAAGCAAAGAGTACTTTGATATAACGCCCTTTCAAACCTTAACTCGAAAATGACAGAGAAAAAACTATATCCCATATCTCAAGTGGCAGTCACCCAATTTAACCTTTCCCTAGATCCGGCCGCGGCTTTTTGTCCAAGTGTCCGTAGATAACACTAGCTGCACCTCGGGGCACTTCTTTACTTTTACTTTTACACTTACATTTGTACCGTTGTAAGAAGCTCCAGCTAGCCTACAAAGACTGAAGGCACTTATAAGATATGAAAAAAAAATGCTTACACATCCTGATCTAACAAAGACAAGATACACTTTACCACCCAAGGACAAAAAATCACAGGAAGCCACGACACTAGTTCTCCAGAGGCTCGTATCAGCACTAGTGCAATTAGGAGTGAGTAGCCGACTGAACTTCAAAACACACTCGTCACTCACAGAGGGTGGGGGGGGGGGGGGCGTGCCTAGTCTATTTCTGGCCCTCGTAGTATATAGTCCGAATCAGCAACAATTTGCTCTAGTCACTCACGGGAGCAGTTTTAAAAGGGGAGGAGTGGGGGGGGCGACCTTGGGAAAAGACAGACAAGAGCGCTAATCGGCCCTGACGTTGTGAAGTCCACCAGGAACTTACTTAGAGGTTTGAGGATGCTGCTGCTGGCCTCCTCTGTGTTTTCCGTGTCAGACTTGTCAGAGGCGTTCTCCGTCAGCTTCTCCTTCCTGTCTTTGTGGCCGCCGGTTTTGCTGCGACGGTGGCGCCGCCGACGCCGGTAGCTCTTGGGCACGTGCACGCCGATGTAAACGGTGTGGTGACCTGGCGGGTTAAAAGAAGAACAGATTACACATGAATGCTTTTGACACTGGATTAAGATGGCTTGTTTTTTTATTGTTTTTTTTTAATTTGCAATCTTTACATTTTTATAGGTGTTCAGAGGTGTTTTCGCTTGTTGTTGCTTCTCTTAAAATGCAATTTTATCATGGCTTTTTTTGTGTTGTTTTATGCCCCAGTCAAGTTCTTTGAATTGCCTTAAAGTCCTTATTATGCTTATTTTAATAAACTTGCATCTTCTATAGTCTAGGGATGGGACCGATCCAATCAAATATTGGTAATAGATTCCAACCCAATGGAACCTTATACATACAACACAGAAACAGCAACAAATAATAATTGCGATATAATGATAATCAAGACAAAAAAAAAAAAGCTCTGGTATTGGAATCAGAACCGGCAGATATCAAAATCAATGAAGGATTCTGAATCGGATCAGAATTGAAAATGAAAGTGGAACTGTATTTCTAGAACTTCAGTTGATTGCATATTGTAATTATTTTTCTCACATTGCATATTTCAATTTAACTTATCTACTTTTTACTCTCTATTCTGTTTTAAATATACAGTGTTATATTGCACAGAAAATTCCTTGCACTACTTTGTATTTAGAAATTGTCTTATGTACTGTAAATATTGTTTATGTTTATCTTGTTTAACTCTATATTTTAATTTTATCGTTCCAACTGCACTGTGGGCCAGAGATAAACGCCATTTAGATTCTGATGTACTCTTGCATATCAGAACTGACCATAAAAGACTTTGACTTTGACTTCCTATGAAGCAGTAACAATAATACATCATGATTTGAACATTTCCCTTCTTCAGAATAAACTATTGAAATACTAACATCGCCTATACCTATCCTGACCACTTGTCAATTCAGTTTAAAGAGGGAACATTCTCACGTCTTAACACAGTGTATAGCAGGGCACGGATATGTATGGAGTTGTCAGTACACTGTCAAAGCAAATATTTGGAAGAAGTCAGACATAACAGTGAAAAGACTGCTCGCATGACTACACCCTGTTTACATTTTGGCACATTGCCAACAGGACGTGTGGTTTTACATGGATTTGGGCGCTTTATGGTCAATAATGTCCTAATGTCAGTTTTCTATATATAACGTACTATGCATGGGAATCTAGATGTCAAACCCTCAACAGTTTAACATGTCCAATGTGGTCAATATGATAGAATACTTTGTAGGTTGACACATTGTTGCCCTTCAGTTCCAGGGTTACGCTGAAGTGATTTCATATTGTATTTCAAGTAAATATAAATTATAATTGTTAATTTCTTGACTTCATTAAAGGTGCAATGTGTAACTTTGGGTGTGTCAGAGAAGTGAACATTTTCTAAAGGTATATTCTCATAGCTCATAGAACGAACAAATTTAACTCGAACTAAATTGGAACCCTAGAACACTGTTTGAAGTTAGAAAGCTTCCTGAAAAGTTAGGTGTTGTTGTTGACAGCAGCAGGGCCCTGCAGTTTTGTTCACGAACATATTCTAGACTTACGTTTGGTTCCAGGTTCCTCAAAATAATTGAGTTTGGATTTACGATGGTAGAATTATTCAATACTAAAAGAATACATGTAGAGAAAATATGTTTAATAATCTAACCCCAGGCTCTGTGAATGTAAAGAAATCCCCTACACTGAAACTGCACACTGCTCCTTTAAATACCTGCATACATTTCTTAAAAGTTTAAATATCCAATTTCGCCTAGAAAATAAATGGAAAATACAACCATCTTGACCACATTTCTGGTGCTTAAACAGAGGATAACTCCAAAAATCAACATTTCACACAGTAAGCATCAAATATCCTCCTGAAAACAAAAGGCTCTATATGCAATTAGTGTCAAACGTTGCCTTCTGCTTCTAGCCGGGTGAGACTGAGCCAAGCACTGACACATGACCAACCAGGAAGTACTGAAAACCCCTTCCACACAACAAACAATGATCTTGATTCAAACACAACAGCGTTCATTATTCAGTCAGTACTACAATGCCTTGTTCTCTAGGACGGGTTCATCTAAATTCACTGATACCGGCGGCTCAGCATACCAAGCTAACACTGAGCTCTGACAAGAGGAAGATTTAATGTGTTTTGAACGGACCTAGATGCTGTAAATTTGAGGGAATGTTTTTTTTTTTTTTTTGATTGTCTGTCTTTGGATAAATTTGGTTTTCAGAGTTTAAAAAAAAGAGTGCAGTTAAGTTGTGGAGTGGTGAATAGATTATAGACCTGTTGTTTAATACTAGATGTCAGCTTTGAGCTTGTTAGTTAGTTAATAGCATAAAAAGCAACAGTTTAATTTGCTTTGAAAAAATGGCGTTTAAAATATGTCGAAGAAATAAGATAGATGTACAGATTTGGAGAGACCATTCCAAATGATCAGTCTATGGTTTCACTGTTTATAGGTGTTTGAGTGGAATGAACATTTTTATTTTATTCTATAGTGTTTTTAATTAGAGCATTTCCATTCATTAGCTTAATGATGCTGATTAAATAAAAGATTAGAGTGGTCTTTTAATTTTTTCAGGAGCTGTATAACAATGGGGCCAATGAAGAAATATTTGGTTATGGAAATTGTCAAAGTAATTTACCATTCTTTAGGTCCATCAGTTACTTTGGTAATTTTCCCCTCATATGATACAAGGTTGAAAAGCAGCTTCACCCCCATCACCACCCACACCAGAGCTGCTGCCCATTTGGCTTTAGTTTCAACAACGATGGAACCTTGCCAGTGTTTATGGGAAAACATAAAAACACTACATCAATCATGCACGTCCAGACGTGCCAGCATAGTGGAACAAGACATACAAAGTAAAATAAAAAACTGAATAATTTAACTCCAGGGGAAAAAAAACTCTAAAGTTGGTAAAAGATGAGTCAAAAAAGCAGAGCAGATTAGACTGACGATTGGATAGGTGAATAAATGGCATGTTGGATTGTAGTTGATGCAGTCTGTGTTTTATATTATACACCGTAAAACATAGAAAAGTTAGGGAAACTAAACATTTCAAGGCAAATGTCTTCATTAGATTTTCAAGTGTTTTAGCCAACAATTTTTTTTAAGTTTGAAGGAAAACTGCCTACATTAGAGCCAACTAATTATCTTATGTTGAAATAACTTACCATTCATATATAATGATGATGAAAAACTCAAAATTTTTTGTTCTACATCCTTAGAATTTCATACAATAACAGTTGAACCAACTCATTCTCGTTATACACAGAACAAGCTAAATCAAGTCGGTCAAAATGTTGATTCAAACATAAAGAAGTGTTGAAACTTTCTGAAAAACATTCTGAACCAAAAATAATAAGCTGGTGCAACTTTTATTTTTCGGAATTCTTAGTAAGTCAAACTCAAAACTTGAAGTTGCATTACACATGCATAATACGTTATCTCAAAAAAACATAATAAGTTAGCTCAAATATGGCCCGTTAGCGTGACGACAGTTGCCTTGAAATGTTCATTTTCCCTAACTTTTTTTATGTTTACATTGTACAAGATGTTCAAATAACTACATCGATGAGAGTCGATTTTGTGAAGCCTGTAATGACATGTACGTTCTGTAACTGCCTAACCCTAACCCTGTCTGGGTCACGGTCCAGTAGATAGAAAAAAACTCTTAAACATTTACACCAAGTCGTGACATGAAAACTCCCCTCACCTATTCATTACACAGAAACACAACAGTTTGAAACGCTCTTTACACCCACTCCTCCTCTCACACACACACACACACACACACACACACACACACACACACACAACACACACACACACACACACACACACACACACACCACACACACACACACACACACACACACACACACACAACACACACCACACACACACACACCACACACACACACACACACACACACACACACACACACACACACACACACACACACACACACACACACTGTTAGATTGTTGGAGAGCCCATGTACAACCATGTACATCACCACCACCTAACAGAAAGTTAGAAAGTAGCTTTACATAAATTCCCAGTATTAATTGTTTACCTCTAAAGTGGTTTATTAAAGCTATGGTGCGTTACTTCTGTCAACCCCCATGAGGAGTTCTGAGTAAAACAACAACACTGTCAACACATGAGAAAGCCTTCGGTGGTCGTGCATGGATTTTATTCCTAGACTGTACGTCCAGGTTTTTTTTTTTCCAGCAGTAGAATCAACAACTGAAACATTTAGTGCAGGGCGCTTCTTGAGCTGCTGCACCAGTGTCATAGGCCTCAACAGTTTGTAAACGCTGCCATTCTGTTTAATACAGAGAGAGTTTTGTGGAGCTGATAGGATTAAATGATTATGTGTCAACTCATTTGGCTATGGCTTGAATGAACACCGCATTCATTGATGTGAAAAAGTTACGCGCTATAGCTTTAAGTAGCTAACATTAGTTTCGACTGTTGACCAAAATGCTATCTAATTGGCCGTACAGCAAGTGGGCATACAACAAGCAGATGGCCGGACAATGACAGAGGACAGAGACACAAGGAAAGGCCGAAATAAATAAAGACAGCGTGAAGACGTCTCGCAAAGGCCCGAACAACAACAAGACAGACGGTGAGAGAATGAGTGTGAGGAATAAAAAAACAGTCGAGTCAAGAGACTGTAAAAGGAAGATTTGCACACTGCCTCGAACAGCTTTGTGTTACCACTTCCGATGCTTTTTTTTGGGGGGGGGGGGGGGAGAGAAGAAGTTCTTTTTGGGGTTAGTGCTGTTGTGTTTGTTGGGACGTTCGTTGAGCTCACTAAAATTTCTAAGGAGAGGCAAACGCTGCTGCAAGTTTCCCCGGTAACCGTGTGCCGGCGTCCCAAAACCCAAGTCGGGAGGGTGGCAACGCGCCACGTAGCACTGACAGCATGCTAATAGGAACACTGCTTTAGAGATATAGTGTTGTCGGAGTTAGGCAGGGGACGGGAGGGGGGCTTTAACCATGAAGAAATTAATCACTCTTCCTAATTACATTACTTGATGCAAAGGCAACATCTTAAAAACTTTGACCCGTACTTAGAGTATATTTTTTGATTTATAAAATGAAAAGGGGGGGGGGGGGGGGGCGGGTCGTGGTGTAGTGGTAAGAGCACCCCCCCCCACTCCCCATATAGAGACTCAGTCCGACCCTTGGTCGTTCTCTGCATGTCATTCTCCTCTCTGCCCCATTTCATCTCTGTCTTTCTGCACTATCAATAAAGTAATATAAATAATCTTTTACAAAAAATAGAAAAAGGGGGGGGGGGGGGGGCGAGTTATTAGTTAGTTATTGCTAAATTTGCATTTTTATTCAAACATATCTGGAAAAAGTTTTAACACAAAAAATGATTGTTTAAATGTTAGAAAATCGACTGGCAAAGTTTCACAATGATATCTAGGAGTTAAAAACGTAACCCCATTGCCCTGCAGTGTCTCGCCGTAACATCACATGCCAGATAGTGAATGTTTTGGTGCATGTGTTACTTATTTATCTATCTTGATCATTACCACTGTCTGTGACGCAGAGTTCAGATACCAAACACTGAGCTTGAGTGAAAGCCCCCGACTAATCAACGACAGATAAAAAGATACATTAGCCATTGTACCAAATAGACTTTATATCGTTTGCAATGTGACAAATGTCAAGCCACCTCATCTCTCTCTCTGTTCTGTTGTATCAGTCAGCCTTTGAGTGGAGCAGGGGGGGGGAGGAGACTGGGCACAGTGGAGAGGACACACACACATACACACACACACACACACACACATACACTCAACGCACACACAAGCCCACACACAAACAAGTACGCACAATGAGCACACAACAGAACAAACGCACAAACACACACACACATACAACACACAAACACACACAGCTGAGAGGCTGGTGGTATGCTTAGGAAGTGAGACAGATAGCAGAAGGGTTCAAGCTGAGGTGACACCTGACAAAAGCAGGGTTCAGGCTGAGGTGACACCTGACAAAATGAAAGACACTGCAGTGCAAATTCCATTCTTGACTGTTTTGTTTAATCATGTGTAAAACTCAGTTACTTTAGAAGGACATAGCAGTGGTTCTTCATGTTACCTTCAAGTAATATAATCTTTCTAATATATAGAATTCCTTGTTTTTCCTTGTAGGGAAACAAAACTAAACTAATTTACTACAAAATTGATAAACCTCATTTCACATTTAACAAACCATGCATACAGCCTTTCTGTTTTATATAAGTTTGTGTACAGTGTGATCAATCCAAATCACAATTATTGCATTATTGCTGCAAAGAAATGCACTGCTGATTTGAAAAAACTGCTCCGCATTACATCATAATGTAACTTGCAGTAAGTTTCACTGTGATGGATTATATTACTTCAGTTTCAAGAGTTGAATAGATTTCTATTGTACATGAATGAAATGGAAACCAATTGTTGCCTGTAATGGAACAGCAGATATCTATAGTAGAGGTACTGTATAACCGCCCCTTTAATATATGAATATATTGGAATGTATGAAAACAATGATTTGAACAGCGCAGTTTCCCAATTCAAATTCAAAGCTCCTCAGATTCTCTGAACTCACTAGCGACAAAGAACCAGTGATGTAACCCTTTTGAATACATCCGCCAAAAAGAAACAAAACAAAACACTATGTTCTTGGATGGTAAGAGAGACTCAGTGCCAGGCAGGCGCTTTAATATGCTGGAAGACGACCCATAAACTCCTGATTCTGGTCGCACACTGATGACATCATCACCATGTCAACCTAACCGTGCTCCATGGCAACAAGAAGCATCATGAGCGGAGAGGAGAGGAGAGTTTGAAAAAAAATAATTATATTAATTCTAAATTAGTTTAACTTGTTAAAGGTGTTTAAAGGTGGAGTCAGCGATTCTAGCGGACACTTGTTGACTTTATCAATTTAGTCAAAATCAGTGAATATCTCCTCACGATCAGCTACCTGTCCATACTGTGTACGCGCTGAAAAAACGTTTGCGTTAATACTCAAAATAGGCTCTGTAAACTGGTATGTAAGCAAAGGGGGCCCACTGTATCTAGCAACATGCCCGTTTACAGAGCCTAGGCTGAGTATTAACACTGGATTACTTTTCAGTGCACACACAGAACGGACAGGTAGCCTTATCGCGAGGAGATATTCATTGATTTTGACCAAAAAGTGATTTTGACAAAAAGCAGAATAGCTCCAGAATAGCTGACTCCACTTTAAGCTTTTCTCTCTGTTCCTTTAGCTCCCTGGTGGGGGATTAGAGAGGTAAACACAGGATCAAATCTTTTGTGTTCTACTTCTATCCCGTGGCATCAAGCAGAAACAGGTGAACGTCACAGTGTACGTCTGGGCAACGCATGATATTGGGCAGTCTGCAAAAAAGGCTTTATGGTTGAGGCCCTTCCTGTTTACCGCGATGAGGGCTCTTATTTTGAAATGAGAAACCAATTCAGATGCAATTCAGTCGATACAAATTTGGGGAAATAACGGGAATTGAAAGACAGGGTAGGTTTTAAATAGCATTAGTTTTTTTTGACAAATTACGCTTACTTTTAACTTCATCTCCTTCGTAATATTTAAACAGATATTGGTATATTTAATATGCTTTATTGGGTTTGTATGAGTTGAATGGAATTTAATATCATATACAGCATTATTCATTATAACTTTGAGCAAATACAATTACTTTCAACATAAATATCATGTTAAATTATCATGTTCATCACATATTATGGTCACGGTGATGTGCAAAATTAGAACTTAAATTTGTAACATGACTTGTAATCATAACAGGCTATCTATTATTTCTATGAGGCATCTTTGCATTTACTTGACACTTTGTGTTTCTATAAACACTTTGTATTTTATATGTTTCACTTATTTTGTTTTATTTGATTTGTGACGTAACTTAGTTTGGAGCAACCTTGCCAAAGACTTAGCATAAAGTTCAATCATATCTTATCTTATCTTAGAGTCAGTGACTTGAGAGTAAATTCTTTTGATCACATGCAGAGACGGTAAAGGGATAGTTCAGTATGTTTGAAGTGGGATTGCATGATGGGCTACTTAGGCATAGTTAGTGTGTTACCTTATGGAGATAGCCATCAGTCCATACACTAGGAGTTTAGGGGATATGTTGCTGTAGCAGAGGTTAACATTGTATTGTTGCATTTATATATGTGGGAGAAAACGTTTTTTCTTCTGGCCCCGTCTGCAACAGTACAAGGCGGAAATCTGCCCTAAACCTAAATATACCTAAGTACCCCATAATGCACCATAATACACCGCTTCAAAATGACTGAACTATCCCTTTAAAGTGTAAAGGAATAGTTGTGTGGTTGTGGTGTAGTGGAGTGTCCTCCCCCATAGAGGCTCAGTCCTCGTAGCAGCTAGACCCGGGTCGTTCTCTAACCATTTTCATCACTGTCTCTCTAAACTATCTAATAAAAAAGCAAAAAAATGCAAAAAAATAATAATAAAAAGCGCACTCAAAAGATTGAACTTACCCTCTACCTCCTGCTCGTCACACATGTGCTTGAGATGGGACGCCCCCCGGTCCAGCACCGCCTCGTCCTCCATCCTGTAGTAGTAAAAGAGGAAGAAAGACTGTTCACACTTTTCCTCCAGCGACTGTGTGGAGCCATAGCGCTTGGGCTCGTTCACCTGCAGCAGACTGGGACTGGGAGAGGTCAGTCTGGTGCTGCTGGTAGCCTCGGAGTCATACTTTACAACCCATTCATAAAATAAATAAAAACAATCGCTCATCGATTATGAGCCCACAACAGCCCCTCCCAAGATCTAAAAGACAGTGTAGGTATGTAGTAGGTCTGTGTGTCTGTGTGCCGCCCTTGGAGGAGCTCAAGGCAAAGGAGAGTTGATTGAGTACAGTACGTTGCCATGGATTTAATCTGATGGAGAAAGGGGGGGGTGGAGGGGTTGAGGAACCGGACCGGAAGTGCTGCGCTAATTGAGTGTGATGGGGCAAAGTGTTGTGAAAATGGCCGACTGACTGGGATTTGAACCCGTGGAAGAAAAAAGACAAAAAAAAATCTGGCTTTTGGTTGTGGCTTCAATTAACCTGTTAAAAAAGACACTCTATAGTAACTGAGTGGCTGACTGTGTCTTGTGGCCTAAACTTTATATCTGTGGGAGGGGGGAATAGAAGTGTGTGAAATAGTGTTTTGTCTAATCAGTCACACACCCACGCACACTACAAAGCCTGTCCATCTGCTCGGTAATGCCCCCTCCACCTAAAAGAAACAAGTGGGGCATCACATGTCTGTATACTCATCCGCCCTTACAGGATTACGCCGGCTTTGCTTAAGTGACAAGACCATACACACACACACACACACACACACACACACACAAGCCCCATGACAGGTCTGTTAGTAGGGGCCTCCAAGACGATTCACACAAACCACACTCTAGTTCACCAACAAACATCAACGTGAAAAAAGGTTAAAAGCATTTTTCATTCAGGACGGCTCAGTAGCTAAACAGAAGTTTTGACGGGGCAATGCAGTTTTTAATAAGGCTGCACAATAGATCCAAATGTAATTGAAATCACAATATGAGCGACTGCAGTTGACAAATCGCAGAAAGTGCTATATCTATTAAAGGCTAAATGTGTGTCAAAATACCATTTGAAATTAACTATTGGCGTCTTGCAGAGATGTCCTGACTACACATCATATTCTAAAGAATTAAGAAAACATCTTTGTTTGGTCATATGCCAAAAAAAGAACTCACCATGATCTTTTAAATGTTTTTTTTTTAAATTGTATAATTATGGCCAAGTGATCATTCCCTCTGATGTCCCAAATCATATCTTCATTGCAATATCGGTCCCAATAATCACAAATAGATATTTCTTACTAAATCATGCAGACCTACCGTGTACAATAAGTAAATCGCTGCAGTTTCTTAGGCAAAGAGCAAATTAAAATATTTCCATAACACTTGTCTTCATATTAGGAACTATGGCAGGATGAACAGTGTAAGCAATGGAGTCAATCAAAAAGCAAAAACACAGCAGCACCTGCCATGTTGCCAGTAATACATTAAGCCCTGGGTTTATCCCAAGCAAATCACATACTACTAATTAGTTTGCTTTGTGAAATAATTGCAATAACATTCATTGTTTTGTAACACAATTAAAAGAAAGGGATTATAATTAGCCTTAATTTTGAAAAAAAAATCAAATTTGTTGTTCGGAGTAATTTTTAGGCCATAAAATATCAGAGCTTATTCCTTAATTAATATTATCAATAATTATTAGTGACACTAGTGAAGAGAAGTAGCGATAGGATAAGTATTTTAAAGTGTTGTCTGTCCATTTACATAGTAAGACTTTAATGTTACTATCCAGATATTTCATATTATTTGATATGATTATGTCATTAATACTCAGTCCATTCTAGGTCAAAGTGGACTGGACAGCATGGGGCGGACGTAAGAAGCCCTTGAGATATCCTGCACCCAGGGGTCTTAGGGGTCAGAGGTTCGGCCACACAACAATACTCTCCCAGCTGGTCCAGGATTCAGGGTTCAGCACGAAAACACATTCTCTCATCAGTGTCTTCATGTCACATTTACAAATAGATTAAGGGGATCTGTGTTTTATTTTGAAAAGGTATAAACACAGATTTTTTTTTTTTTTTTTTGCAACAATCCTACCCCTGCAAAATGGTCAGTGTTATTTTGAAATAACTGGATTTAAGAGTATTTCTAGGGGGCTGTTTTATAACTTGCTGATGGCGTTTAACAGACACCAAGTAAATAGTATAAGTGCCATCATTTAAGAACACACCCACACTAACAGGTGTGTCTTATTTTGAAAAGTTATAAATACAGATTTTTTTTTTGCAACAATCCTATCCCTGCAAAATGGTCAGGGATATTTTGTGATTACATCATTCAACAGGTATTCTAGTGAGCTATTTTAACACTTGCATATGGCTTGTTCTATGTGTAGATAAACACCCCCTAAATCAACACTAGTGAAATAAAAGAAGTATTATTATTATGATTTTATTACATTTTCAGAACACACCAACACTACCAATAGTGTCTTATTTCGAAAAGTTATAAATACAGATTAACGTATGCAGCAATCCTACCACTGCCAAATCGTCATTGTTATTGTTATTCTAAAATTACATGATTTGTAATGAGCATTTTTCCCACACTTGTAACTGAAAGTATTTTGTCCTAAGCTGTTACACCTTCTTTCTAGTATTTCTTCATAAGTAAAAAAGTAAAGAAAAAACTAAAAAGGCAAACTTTTAATAAAATGTCATCTTAAGATCCTCAGGAAAGTTATCTTTTCTACTACACTTTATAATTTTTCAGTAGCTGTGTCAATGTAATACTATAACCTAATATCTAGATACAGAGGACTGATTGATTACTCATAGGCAACATGAAACTAAACTAGCTCATCAAGCTATAGCTCTGGTGTGTTACTGTCTGCTTAGTTAAAGGTTGTGGGCTTGTATCTCTGCCTGTACCTCACCAATATTTGTCCCACCAAAGTTGGTCTTCCAACTTCCTTCATTGCCACCTATGGAACAACCATGGACATAACAGGCTTGTCCCGAGCTGACAGCCCACACACACACACACACACACACACAGCTGCACCCCAAGTCAAAATTCTACTCTGAGCTACACACATTACTGTAACAGAGAAGGAATGGGTATGAAGACAAAAAAAAATGTCTCTCTTGCTTATGACCATCAACCAGAAGTTAACCTCATTATGCATTTGTTTTCGAGGCATTTTGTGTGGACTGTTTCTGTGTTTTTTAGGACTCAATTTTCAATGCCATTATTGTATTTTGCACATTTTACTGTTTAAAGAGTTTGCCCACTTCAAAAACTAATGCCAGTTTGTGAAGCCACCTAGGGAATCTAATGCAGTGTTGGCCTAGAGAAATAAACTTGATTTGACTTTACATGTTAGGGTGAACATTTTTATAAAAATACAAATGCCATTGGTGCAAACGCATCTTTGGATTCTTGTGCAGGTCGAGATATCCTCGCATCAGTTCAGAAAAGTGCTATGGAAACACAAAGGAGTGTTTAACTCTAAAATCAAAAGGCCTCAATGCAGAATAACTTTTATTTTTATGTTCAATAATCTTTGTGACCTTATGTAATGATTTCTACTTCTATCTACAATTCAGGCAACACTGCAATTTAACAGGAGAATGCTTGTTGTCAAAATCACTTACATACAGAGCCTGGGCTGTAAATCAACGCCAGATTTGTTTGAGCCTTTATTATACTATCTATGGTTAGAGCATACACACAGTACTGACAGGTATCATATTGTGAGGATATATTCAATGATTTTCAATAGCTTACCCCTTCAAACAACCTCATTAAAAGCAGTGCAAAAAATGGCGCCTTGACGAGCTGTTACTTTGCACTCTTCATTGTATATTAGCTGCTATCTGCCTGTCGCCCCACCGATAACTTATCAGCCCAACTGTCCTTGTAGGGCCTATACTGTAATCTGCATGTAGCCTACATTCACTATCTGTTTGGAGGGGAGAGTGTATGTGTGTTGTGTGTGTGTGTGTGTGTGTGTGTGTGTGTGTGTGTGTGTGTGTGTGTGTGTGTGTGTGTGTCTTTGTCTGTGTCTTTGTCTGTATGTGTGTGTGTCTGTGTCTCTCTCTGTGTGTGTGTGTGTGTGTGTGTGTGTGTGTGTGTGTGTGTGTGTGTGTGTGTGTGTGTGTGTGTGTGTGTGTGTGTGTGTGTGTGTGTGTGTGTGTGTGTGTGTGTGTGTGTGTTGTGTGTGTGTGTGTGTGTGTGTGTGTGTGGTCTGTGTGTCTGTGTGTGTCTGTGTCCTGTGTGTGTGTGTGTATGTGTGTCTTTGTCTGTGTCTGTGTCTGTATGTGTGTGTGTGTGTGTGTGTGTGTGTGTGTGTGTGTGTGTGTGTGTGTGTGTGTGTTGTGTGTGTGTGTGTGTGTGTGTTGTGTCTTTGTCTGTGTCTGTATGTGTGTGTGTGTGTGTGTGTGTCCAAAACCATTGAAACATCAAAGAGCCTCAAGGCGTCCCGACGTGTGTTATTATGGTAGACACTATCCGCTGGAGCCATGTGTGCACGTCACATACAATATATATGGCGTCTTGTACTCCAATCAAAGTTTAAAAACAGTCAAATCCTTGATGCAACTGAAGGCCAAATGTCATCAGATGTCTTCCTGAATCTCAATAAGGGTTTTTGCTCTCCACACAATTTACAATGATAGCCACACTGGGATTTGAGCTGTCAGTAGTAGCTTTCACTTGCAATTTGTTTGTTTCTAACTGTCACAGCAACCGCACGGAAAGTTTTGATTGCTTAGTCTATACTAAGTGAGCGGGGTCACACACACACGGAGGCAAAACGCAGGTTTCAGCATTCAGAATAGCTTAATGAATGTGTGTTTAATGTTTAAATCAATTTGCCTGCATTTTAACCTATGCTTCTTTTTCAACCCACATCCTTACTTGAGGCTATCAGAAATACTGAAACAACATATATACATTTTTCAACATGCGCCTATTCTGTGTGTCTCAGAATTTGAAAAAAACTGCACAAGAATCAAGTTGATTGACTTAATTCAAAATCTTGCTTTATATTTATTTTGCATTAGCACCGAAAAAGTTGCGACGACTTTCAACAGAAAGCAGAAGTGAAAAAGTCACCTCAACGCCGTGTCACCCGATTGCCCTCAAGTTGGAAGATCTAGCCAACAGTTTGTAAAGGTATAGTAGTCCGCTTTTAAGGGGATCAAATCAAGGCTTGCTTTCCTTTAAGATCCACTATATAACAGCCGTGATTGTGCAGCATTAGATAAGACAACAGTGGTAGAAGTGTGTTTAAGGTCTGTCTACTCTTCATTAAATGGTATCTAGGTATGCTTTACTCCAGGGCTCCGACACTTGCAAAGCAAAAGCATGACTTTTCATGTCTTTACACTTGATCTTTAACATGTACACACTTTGAATTACCTTAGGGGAGTTTGCTTATAAAAAAAGTGGCTTGTCATGCAGGTTACTAGAATAGCTCACATTTAAGTTAGATTTGAATTGCATACACATTTGTTGAAAGAATAATTTCACAAACTCGTCGACCCCATTACCACAGACAGTTAAAAAGCATTTATTCTCCCAATATATAAGTCACCACCAGCTTTTTTAAGGCTATCTACTGACAGGTGTCCCTTGTTCAATTAACTTGTAACTTCTTTGTACACACACTGCTAGTATTAACTTTTAAAGTACCTTGACATATTTCGACTGCTAAACTTCCAGCAGTCTTCCTTGAGAAAGCGTCAACCATGAAAAGTCAATACTAGTGTGTAGTATGCCAGACCAGTCAAGTTAATGTATCACTTTCGACTGAAATTAACCTTTTTTTTTAGGATTAGTTCCTTGTTCAATGTATGTTAAAAACAAAATGGTCAAAAGTTGCTCCGCGTACAGTGAAAAAAAAGCTGGATCAAGTCACTTACTTCTTGCTGCTGGCGCTCATCTCTTCGGGTTGCGTGTGATAAATCTCCTTAGAGAATGTGCTGAGCAGAGCCGATCACTGCTGCTGATGTTTCACCTGACAGACTAACACATGGGGGGGAGGAAGGGGAGGGGAAAGAGAAGGGGAGGGAGGGGGGGTCATAACTTAGTGGACTCCACCACGCCTACTCACTCACTCACTCACTCACTCACTGAGCCCTATTACAACACACACAGAGAGGGCAAGTGTCTTAAGCTACAATGACAGATGGATATCATACACAATATGCATCGCTCTGTGACCTATTATAGACATTCAGTGGTTCCAAAAGTTAATGACTGATTTAATTTTAAAAGCACAATGCATCAGGAGCGTACCAAAATGAAAATGTACATGGTAAGTGTATTTAAAATGCATTTAATTTTCTCAAAGTATGTTTTGAGTACATTTTTATAACTTTATACTTATTTTAAATGGATTGAAAGCATGTGTTGTGTCAAGGGGGTCTTTTTTTTATACCACACTTAATTAAAAAATGTGTACTTTCAATGAATACACACTAGGCCTACTGCAAAATATATTGTTAGTCATATAATACTGGAAGTCTTTATAAAAAAGCTGCAGTTGCTTTGGCTCCTCATAGTAAACAGCACAGGCGTTAGAAATAGCCTCGTTAA